>PVHY01000497.1:0-77835 GCA_004024945.1 Uropsilus gracilis | reverse complement strand
TGTACTTTAAAAGGTGAATGGCAATTGCTGGAGATATGTCTTCTTTAAGATTGCATACTTCTTGAAGCTAGAGATGAGGTCTTATCTCTACATTACTCACAGCATCCATTATTGCCTTATAGACATAATAGACACTCAACAAATGTTTTCTGAAGGCTTTGGTGATATTGATATAATAGCCATATTTCCCATATGTTATCACATTAATTCATATAAGGTAGTGTGACAAGTTGTAAAATGGCCACAATTCATTTTTTTCCTGTACCCACACCTTCTTGTAACTTCACCATGATGTGATGGCATTTCTTTCTCCAACTTGATTCTGGACTGGCTTTGTGATTTGTTTTAGCTAATAATATATGCCAAGATCACCTCACCTCAGTCCAGATCAAATAAACTTTAGACAACCCCACTGACTCTTGAGATAAAAGAAATGTCTATCATTTAAGTCACTAAGTTTGGGGTGGTTTGTTAAATAACATTATTTATGGGTAACAGATACTCATATACAGATGAGAACACTAAGATTCAATGAGGTTAGGAACTGGCCTAAATCCAAATAGTGAAAATGCTAGGATTTAAATCCAGGCTTCCTGATTGCAAAGCCCACAGCCTTTCTATTTAGTAACTGATCAAATTTTAAATAATTCTGTGCATTCAGAAATAAGTTTGAGAAACAAAAGGCAGGGGACAAATGGGGGAGGAGCTTCCTTTCACTGTTATGAAGCAGGAAGGAGAACAGTCTACTATAGTTAAGCACCCAGGTATGACAAGAGCTGTGTTCAGTAGCTCACTTGATTAGACTTAGGAGATGCAAAAGTATAGGGGTCTCTTTCAAACAATTATCTGGAAGGCATATCTGTAACACAGATACAAATACGTTATCCATATTTGTAACACAGAGCTCACTAATAGCAATTACTATTCAAAGTTAGTGATTTTGTCATTCTCTTTATAATATGCCTCTTTTGCCTCATACTCTTATCAGAAAGAAAAATAATTTTGCATGTATTTAGTTTTGTGACTCTTTCTTTCCACCGCCAAACCTGAAGAAAATAGTTTGTTTCCCGTGTCGGTATCTGCATCTGTAGTTCTACCTGCAGTCCTCAGTCTTGGTATTATGGCTGCAGGTGTGGGAACTTTTCACAGAAACGCAAAGTTATACTTTTCATTTGTTAAAGAGCTTCTCTTATGTTTAAAGGGAGGACTTTTCCTTCTCCCCTAGCTGTCAAACAACTGCATTTCGGGAGGTCTTTCTAAGTCAGGTGCGGTGAACAGGAACGACCAATGCTACTGTGCATTTGATGGATGGGGAGACCTGTTTGCTCATGTATTTCACTCACCAAGATGGGCTACTTGATCTCTGACTTATAAGAGAATGTTCTTAATGGTTCCTCTGCTCAAGAGGTATACACCTTCCCCATGTCGTCATCCATTTTCAGTTAGGATGACTGGGGTATTAGTGGGAATTTATTGTGACTAGTGTACCAGCTTAGGAGAGAGATGTTTCATTTTGCTACCCCTCTCTTGTCTCATACCATGAGCTTGTCTACTAGAAGGACTCTCTTTTGCAGATCTTCTCCTTGTAGCCTTCTCTATTGTCCTCATATTTCCCTAACTGCCACAAGGTCAAATGCAGCCACAAGATTGCCATCAAACCAGTTTATACTCATCAAGTGGGAGAAATGGAGCAAAGTTTGTAAAAATTCAACACAAAATCTAAAAGCCACAAAAAGAATGACAAATTTGATCGCATTAAAAATATTTTTAAAATAATCTCCAAGATAAGAAAACTGAGGGGTGGGGGGAGTTGTTGCAAATTAAAATGCAAAAGACTAGCTGTCATAATATTTCAAGCAAAAGCTCTTACAAATAAACAAGACAAAAACCCAAGCATGCAACAGTAGGAAAAGAATGTAAATAGACAATTTATAAGGGAATATATGTGGTTCTTCAACACATAAAAATATATTAGGTGCCCTGGTAATATTGAAAATGTAAACTGGAGTGTCAATTGTTATTTTTCTCAAATCAGATTGAAAATTATAAAAGTTTGATAACTTACCGTGTTGAGAAGAATATGAGGAAACTAGGGACTCATATTTAATAGGAAAATAGACCAGTACATGTTGAAAATATCTATGAAGTTTTAAATGGGAATAATCTGTGAATGATGATGCCATTTCTAGGTATTTATCTTACAAATAAAATGGTTTTTGTATGCAATTTTCATGACAGTATTGTTTATAATAGAAAAAGATTGGAAACAACCCACTGGTTCACCACAGGGGTCTATTTGACTAAATTATAGCCTATCCAAAATTTGTAATGAAACAAACTCAATGCAGCTGTGAAAAAGAGTAAGGAAGCTCTGTATAAAGGTATGCTTTGCTTAATAATGTTTCCATCAATGATACATGGCACAGAGGATGGTGGTGCATAGTCCATATCAGATAGCCCAGTTGTGTGGTAAGTTACACCATGTGGGTTGGGTTATGTATACTCTGTGACATTTGCACAATGCTGAATTACCTAAACACATTACTCAGAATGTATCTCTGTCATTAAGAGATGCAAGATTGTGTACTGATTTGGAAAAATCACCGAATATATCTCTAAGCATTAAATACAAAGATGTGAAATACTGATAGTAAATATAGAAAAATATTATTTGTATAAAACAAAAAATATATATGTGCATGTGCATAATATATGCTATACAAAATTAGTATAGGCAGAGATAAAGTATGTATATATTTTTATGAATAAACATACATTCTTATTTATATACGTGCTTATAAACAGCTTTAAATGGGATACACAAAAATTGGGAGGGTCCACATCTGAGAAGGGGAACTGGGTGACTGTAGGACATGGAGAAGAAACTAATGTCTTATATATAACCTTTTATACTTAAAGATTTTAGACCATGTGCAAGATGGGAAAGCATAAAATGATTGCTCCATATTTCCTCCTTCATATGATGAGTGTTTCCCTTGGGATATGCCTGACATATTACAAGACCCCAGAGGACAAGCCCCTCATCAGAGTGGGTAGGAGAGTAATAGCAATGATCACCAAAGGTTGCCTAGAGATATTGACCCTGGTTAGAGTCGTAAAGGATGAAATAGTACTGGTAGGCAGTATACAAAATCTCTCTGTCCCAGATTGCTGTGCAAATTTGGGGGTCTAATACATAGACTAATTCAATATATACTTGTACATATTCCTCTTTGCTTTTTTGCACTACTCATCTTTATATCCTGCAATGTCAGGCACTTATTAGGTACTAGACGTAGCAAGAGAAAGGGTTGTGATGTAGTAGAGAGATATAGAACCTGTCCTGAAGACTCAGACCTCAGTAAGAGGGAGCTCTCCTGGCAACCAGCAGGAAGAAGAGGCAGTGTGTGTGTGTGGGGGAACTTCAGCAAATAGGACACTGACTAACCAAACAATTGAACCAGTAAGATTTAGTATATCAAAGCTAGTTTACAGAGCACTTTTGTAAATGTTTTCACAAAAATGGTGTGTGTTATTACCATTTTAGTTTAGCAAAACCAAGAATTAGAGTGATGTGCTAAAGGAGATCAATTAAGACTTGAACTTGTCTTTCTGTCTTCTATAGTGGCCTCTATTTAAAAACTGTTGCTTATAAAAGCTTAGGAAAGGTATCTATCTTCCATCTCTGTAAACACAAATAGCCCAGCAGAAGTCTGCATGACACAATTAACCTACTATGTGGAATTTTGTCCTACTCTCTGGCATTTAATATATCACCCAGAACTTACATTATAGATTCTGTTTAACATCTATAAGGTTGTGTATGTGTGCATAAATCCACAAGACAAAACAAACAAAAAATATATCAAAAGAAATTCTCTTTCAAAATAACAGTTAAAATATAAGGTCAGGGAATTTTGGCAGTACTGGATAGACATCACTATTTCTACTCTCTTATTGTTATATCATATTCTCCACACTGAATATGAAATACAAGTTGTAGACTTACTCAAGCAAGAAAGGTAATAGAAAAGTGAGCACATTTTATGACAATGATGCCGGTGATAGAAGATTGAGGATGCCAGGCCTCTCAGAGGTTAACAATTACCAATGATCCTCCCTAGAGAGTTCTCTTTTTATGTGCAAGGATATTCCTTACAGAATTTTACCTTATGTGGTGATGGGAGAACTCTGGGGTATACAATGATAGAAGAAAAAGGCATATATAATCAATAAAAAAATTTTTTTTTAAATTTCACCTTAAAGAAACTCAAATGCATTAACTTCTGATGTCTGCAAACTTCCCCAGGAACAGATTTCAACAGGTAAAGCAATTAAATAACAAACAATATAACCAAAGTTAAATCCACTGCATGGACAAATCAGCCTCAACCCAACTATACACAGAGAATAGTCACCACAGGGGTGAAGAAGAGATGTCTCTCTCTACCAGTCATTGCTTTTTTTAATGCAGTTAGGTGTAAAATGCCTGTCTGGGGTGTTCATCGACAGGAATGGATTCAAATGTATCTATGGCAAATACGCAAACCAGGAAATGGTCATATTGCCTTGATTTTGCAAAATTAAACCTTATTTAGCTGCATGTCAGCAATCTAGCAACCCCAAATACTTGAAAAATGACTGTGAATTATAGGTATTTTTCAATGTTCTGAGTGACTAAAGTAGAAGTTATGTGACTTCTACTTGCAATAAAGCCATGCAATAAAGCCAACACATTTCAATTGTAAGTGAATCTATCAGCCCTTTGCCAAAGACTGAGACTTTTAAGTTAACACATAGTTTTAACATGCCTTTCAACTATTATGGTTACTGAAGCTAGGAGAATTCTGGGTACAATATTAAAATGCCAAGAAAAAATGAGTTATTTTTCCTTCTCTTGTACTTTTTTATTTTCATTTTTAAAGAAAGTAACATGATCTGGCTTTTACCTTTTCTTTGTAAACATAAGACCTGTGCTTGGGAGGATGATATATAAGGAACTGGATTTTCAAACTCTCAGTTGAGAATCTGGGAGACAGTGCAATTCAATATTTTTTAAATCTTTGATAAAAATACAACTTCGCTTCTCTGGAAAAGAAGTTTGGTATTGTGTTCTCAAGGGTAGAAAGGTTTATAATAAAACTAAAAGAGTCTTCCTGGATGTCAAAGAAGTCATAATGGAAAGATATGAATTTGGCAAATAAATCAAAACTTGCAGAATACTTTCAACTACTTGGGCATTTTCAGAAACAGTACCAGTATTTCCAAGATACTCCATTGACCCTCCTAAGGGCAAATTTGGAAAATGGCAATTTAGTTTGGTGTTGGAAAGTCAATGAATTATAGGACAGAGTGGGGTCAGGTGAAGCAAATCCTCCTTAGATTTTCATGTCTGCAGACCCAAGTTCAAAGTGCTCCTTGCACTTCCAGCCAAATACCCTCCCACCTCAGCCTTTTCTTCCTGGGCAAATCTTCAGGTGTTCATTTCAACAATGACCATAAATCCTATGACCTCAATGGATCCTATGACCACATCAGAAGATAACATATTTAAAAGAAGATCCATATTTAAGGGGACAGTTCAACTTTATTTAAAGAGCAGAATTTTAGTGACTTCTGGGTGCTGCCGGCACAATGAGGAAGGCACCATCTTCTAGGAGCTGAACAGAGAAAAAACAAAAGTGGGAAATATTTGAAATGATGCAAGATCAATCCTAAACTGAACAAAACAAAAGCTACAGTATCAGGCATTCTGAAGAAGAAAAGTTGAGGAGTCAGAAGTAGCTTCATCTGCTGAACAGACTCATAGACATTCACACATTCATTGTTTTATGTGAACATCACTAGTAGGGAGCCTCGCCAAATGAATGGGACAGATTAAGACATGTCCGGGCATACTGTTCTACTAGACAAAATGCAGTTCAAAACTGGCTGATTTTGCATGATGAGAGATCTAGAAGCCACATCCTTACTAAACAGTGGAAGGGACCCAGGATGTTTGGTCAAAACAAGAAAAGATGTGACTACTGACTGTCAAATATCAGAAAGTTTGTATGACATGTAGAAAGAAGATCTGAGTTATTCTGCGAGGTGGTAAAGAAAAAATTGGGGCTGATAAACTGAAGGTAAGTAGTATATAAGCTAAAGAAATTATACCAAGGCAGGCTTTAATTTAAAATGAAGGAAATGATTTAATAGAATGACCCCTAAATATATTCATCAGTGACCACCAAAAAAATCAAAAGCAAGCAAATACTGATAGCTGGCCATTTTAGATATTGAATAAAGTATTTTTATTTGAATTGTTTCATCTTATTCTTATGACTTTATATGGCTATAATGATCATCATTATCTCCTTTATTATTGGCATTTTACAAAAAATATATAATACGCTGAGACTCAGGGAGACGAAATAATTTGTCCAAATACACCAACCAGTATATGGCTGTGACAGGGTTCAAAGCTAAAGCCCTTAGACTTATATTTGTATTACAATGCCAAAAAAGGAGTTTGAAAAACCAGTAAATACCAAAAACTGCTGAGGATATAAAGAAATTACAATCTTGCTGAAAATGGTATCACAGTTCCTCAAAAAATAAGGTATAAAATAACCATATGACCCAGCAATTCTACATCTGGGTTTATACCCAGAAGATCTGAAAGCAGGGACTTGAACATATGTTTGTACACCCAGGTTTATAGCAGTGTATCCAAAATACTAAAAGGTGGAAGCAAACTGAGTATCTATGAATAGATAAACAAAATGAACTATCTATTCTTCAACCTTAAAACTAACGGAAATTTTGACATGCTACAAGAATAAATGTCAAAGAAAACATGCTAATAAAATAAGCCAATCTTGAAAAAACAAATGCTGTAGGATTCCATTTAAATGAGATACTACTTATCTACTCTTAGGTATATGAGAGTAGTTATATAGTAGTTATATGAGAGTAGTTAAGGTCATGGAGATGAAAAGCAGAATGGTAGGTGCCAGAGACAGAAGAGGGGAAGGAAACAGAGGTTATTATTTAAGGCATAAAGTTTCAGTTTGGAGATGAGTGGTAGAAATGGATACTAAGTAATATGACATTATTTAATGCCATGAACACTGAAAGATGTTCAAAAGGGTGGGTTTAATGTCTTTATATTGAACTAGGTGTTCTTTTAAAAGATGTGATCTGCCCCTGGTTGAACATATTCAAATGGAGACTAGATAGCCACAGGACTATAGAAGGGATTATTATTCCAGGAAGGGGCTGGATTAAATGAATTCTGAGGCCCTTTCCAACTCTAAAATTCTGTGACAAGATAAGCACTTTATCAATTACATCAGTAAAAAATGTTTTACTTTTCCCATAAAAACAGAGACTACCTTTTATCCTGGGGCTTCCTGGCCTGGACCCTGAGACAGCTGGGTCCTGGAGTTGATTTACAATCAGATTCCCTCATTGTTTGTAAAGCATATTACCAGAAAACCATTTCCAGCTCCATTTTAATGAAGACCAATTTGTTTTTTTTTTTTTCCTGGAAACCCCTGACATCCATTGTTATAGAAAAGATACAAGAAAACCTAGGTCTTGCAGTTCAAGAATTAATGAAGGCCCTGAAACAATTACGCCTTAAATATACAGGTCTCCATAATGTAAATAGACTGTATTTCACAGCAAATCTTCTTAGAACAAGGGAACCGTTTCAGCATGACAAAGTAGGCAATGTAGCAGCCTATAGTCTGTACTTAATTTGCAATTTTACTTCCATTGACATTGACTAATGTACAAATAGCCTGGCTTAAAGGATCTGGGAAACAGTGGGTCACAGTGTGAAATATATGCTAATATAGCACAATTTATATAAAAATAGAGGAATGTAAATAGCTAACTGAAGCCAGCAGTAGTTGCTCCAGCCAAGTGGGACTGAGGAACACAGATAATGCAAAGAGAATGTTGTCCTCATTAAAACTGCTAGGGACACCACCCCTCAGGTTTTCCTCCAGTTTAAAAGCGATGATAAATTAAAAGCAATTTGCTGCTGCTTTCTGAAAGCACACAAGTGTCTGCCTTTTTGATCAGAATATGACATGTTTAATAATATAAAAGGAAAGAAAGTATGATGCAAATATCAACACTCCCAGTTGCTACAACAGAGGAGCAACCAGAAGAGTGGGGGTAAGCTGAGAACAAACATACCTTTAAAAAGTAAAGCTTTTTATGCTGATATGGCAGGCAGCAAGACAGAGTGGAATAAGCATGGTAAAAGCAACTGCTGTTTATTTAGTGTCTATATATAAGGCATAAGAATTTCACACTCTATTATCTCATTCAATCCCCAAGGTGTGGGTTATGAACCAGTACAAGATGGAACATTATTTGATCTTTTTTTTTTTTTTTTTTTTTTGAGACTAGGTCTTGCTGTGTTGCCTGGGGTAGTCCCGATCCCATGGACTCAAGTGATCCCCAAGCTCAGTCTCTCAGGTAGCTGGGATTACAGGTGCCAACCATCACACCTGGCTGCTTTTTCAAGACCAGGTCTGACTATGTTGCTAGGGGGCAGTTTCAAACCCAAGAACTCAAGTGATCCCTGGCCTCTTGTCTCCCAGTGCTTGGATTACAGGAGTGTGCCACCAAACTCAGCCTGGTCTTTTCTAAGATATGCTGAAAATCCTTCCACTGTAAAACTGTGGATGAACTTAATGGCTAACCCATTCCCAGGCAGCCCCCTGTACCTCCTACAGGTTCTGAATGATTGGATCAGTGAAACAGCATTCAGGGAGGCAAAGAGCAAAGGCAGAAACAACAGGAAAATCATTGATGTATTCTAGGTAATTGAAGCAGAAAACCCAGAATTTAAGGCCTAAAGGTGAATCTGGAAATTACATATAATTTATTAGGTGGTGTCGGTTTGGTTCTCCTCTGCTGCTGTCCATCTTCCTCACCATAATCCACCCACCATATGGCCACACTTTTCTAAGAACTCCCTAGTTACAGCCTTCATTTGGCATTTATCACACAGAAGATAAAATTTAAAGTCTTCAGCAGAACACACAAAGTCCTTTATAATCTTGTCTCCCATTATTTTAGGCATGCTAAATTACACCTCCCCATTTCAGACACACTATGCCCTTTCATTCCTTGCTTCTCTTTACTGAAATGTCCATCTCTGCCCCTCCTTCCTATTCTTTCTTCTATATTCGAATCAGGACAGGAATCATAGCTGTCTTTTCATTGCATTAACCTCAGTGTAAGGAATAGAACTGGTGCCGAAGAAAATGCCTACTGAGTGCAGAAATGAGAGAAAAACAAATAAAAGAAGGAGAGGACTCAGAGGGATTAAATTCCCTCCTCATCTTCCATCCTTGAAAGTCAACACATTGAGCTATACAGAAAATAGTCATACACTCCTTTCTAATGTCTTTCTAGTTTATTTCTGTATTTTTCCCCCACCTAGATCCTCAGCATCCATAGGTCAGAACTGTATCTGTCTAGACAGGCAATGTTTAGTTCAATGCCTAGCAGTAAACAAGATATGATTCAGTGGATTCTTTTGAAGAACTTTGTAAAATCCCATTTGCAGGAACCACAAAAGGTAGTAGTAACTTAGAGGTCCCAACCAACATTTGGATTGGGTTCCTGTGGCTCAATTTTGGCAGACTAGATTAACAAATATCTGACAAAAAATTATTCTAATAAGAACTCTTCCTGTTTTGGTGAGCCAATGTAGATTTTTGCAGTGACATGCTTACTCCTTAGAAAAGCTCAAAAGGTCCTCATTCAGAAGCTTGTTTATGTGCACTTTTCACAAGCTTAGTTATCAGATTTCCCAGGACAGAGTTGACTAGACACAACAAATTGAGAACAGGAAAGGAGGTGGAGGCAGATAAACTAGAAGGTACTCAAAGGAGGAAGAGAAGAGACCCAAGGACTCAAAAAGCTTAACAGCTTGAGGCAATTAGCCTAGAGTTCAACATACCCTGTGTATGTCCCTGTGTATGTAGCAACCATCCAATAGCTCACAATGGTGACCATGCATTATTTTGAAAATGTAGCTCTCTTTAAAAAGACAGGAGTATGTGGGCAATCCATTACGAAAGATTTCCATTAAACAACAAACCATTTGGCATTTAATGGCGAATTCTCTGATTAGTTGGAACATTCACTTAGGTGGAACAGTTAATGAGCTGACAATGCCAGATATAAAATGTGTTCCTATAGAAACCAGAGATTCATTTTGTGCATCTGTCCATTTACAGCGATCCAACACATGGAAAAGGACCAAAAGAAACACCAGGATGAAAACACACATTAAGTCATGATACTAAATGCAATTCCAGGAGAGAATGTATTTCCATGCAACCCCAAACCAAGTTTTGAAGACTGAACAAGCCTTTAAATGGCGCTCTACACAAAAACTCTTTCAGGAACTTATGTTTGATATAAAGAAAATCAACATGAACTCAATAGGATCAGCCAGCTCAGATGCCATAATGACATTTACAGGATGGGGACCCAATGGAGAATTAACCAGGGAGAATTCTGAGTCACAAAACAATCACTATGCACTTAATTTAATCCTATTCCATATGGCACCCTTTTAAAGATGGACAAACACAAGCTTTAAAATGTAACGGGCTATGGTCTGATTAGGGAATTTAGGTAGATAGGAGCCAGCAGTATACAGGGCCCAGAGCTTTGTCTCTCATTGACCAGATCCCTTTCTCCTATCCTCCACCACCCCCAATAAAAGGTTCCCCAAGCTTGAAGTTCCCAGGGCAATTTGGGGATTCCTTGATGGAGAAAATATTCTCAATCCATATTTTCCTACCATTTGGTAACTCTAATCATTCTATCTTGCTTAGAATTTTTTTTACCTCAGACAGTATGCTTGGAAATTCCATATACTCTCATTTCAAGCATAAATTTGGGGGTGATATGTTCCAGGTTAGTCTTTGTGAGCTATTCAACAGATCTGTTAAAGCTTCTGAGAGAAGTTTATTCATGAACAAAAACAAGGCCTGTCTAAAAAGGGCAATAGTTGCCCCACTGAGCAAAAAAAAAAAAAAAAAAAAAAAAAAGAGAGAGAGAGACAATAATGCTTATAATAAATGTTTAGTAAGTAGTATGAGCCATACAACATGGGGAATACTGCATTCTTTTGCATCTTATTTGATCTTTACAATAACCTGACAAGGAAGCATTGTAGAATAAATGAGGAAACTGTGGCTTTGATAAATTAATCTCAGAATCATGCAGTTGGGTAGAGCAGGTCTGTTGAAGTTTGAGAACCAACTTATTCTACTCTAGTATGATACTACAGAAAAGAGACTTTCCTTTTAGATGACGAGTAACTAGTGGAAGTTTTAAAGCTTAGGTCTAATGTGATATCTTTCTAAATCAACCCAGATGGAAACCCAGTTGAATTACAAGTTACCAGCCCCACACTTCTGCCCTAATGAACATTTTTTAATTTAAAAATCTGTTCTAAAACAACTTGAAGAAAAGTCCTAAGTAGGTCGCATAATCACAGATTAGCCCCAGAACTCTGTATAGATCATCTCAACATTCTTAGCCATGATTCCTAAAGGGATCTTCCTCCCCCTTGTTGCCTATTTCTCAAAAGTGTGGGCAGAGCCGAGGACACTGGACTATCCATCTCTTCATTCTCATCTGCAAGCAATATAAAGAAGAGAATTCACTGCCTCTTCCAGGATTTGGTAGTGTAGGGAAACTAGCGTAAGAGCTATTCAGATCATTATACAGACTCCTCTAGTTCTCAGTTTCCCTGTCTATAAAATGGAGACAGTAGTGTTAAAATCTTTTTAATGATTGCTATGATGATTAAAGACATAATATACATGCAGCATGGAACATAAGACCTAGCACATCAAAGTCCCTTGATTATTACGGATGAATTTAGAATATGTAACATTTTCTTCTTGTCTTGGTCAGGAATATTTTCTGTGCTTCATAAGTCATAGTAATAGCAGGAGGTGACTTTTACTGAACATAGGAAGTAGCAGGCACAATTTTAAATACATATATAATCATGATATGTGTAATTATTACAACACAGGTACTACCATTATTATTCCTATTTCTAATACGAAAACTAAGCCACAGATTAAATAATTTATTTAATCTAGCTAAACAGTGGATCTGGTTGGATACTTAATGTGCTTCACACTAACCCACTGGTTGTACTTCTTTGGTTACTTTGTGTATTGTTGTAGCTTCCTTGCCAAAAGGATTCCCATTCAGCTTTTAAAAAGCAGGTCAAACAATATTCTAATTAATCAAAAGTGAATAATTTAAACTCTCAAAGTCAGTGAAAGAACATTCAATTCTCTGACACTTAATGTAGTCTCCTTGGTTTAACTTCCTGGCTATTTAAAGACTTTTGAGCTTGCTCCAAGTTTACTGAGCCTACCCAGAAAACAAAATCTTCCTAATGGCTTTGGTTTTGTGGACTTCGTAAACATTCTTACAATGATAAAAGGATCACATGTGGTGTTATCTTACTGAATAATGGTCTGGTGTGTCTTCTCCTAAATGAAATGTTTGAGCAGTGTTTTTGTAGGCCAGTGACACATTAGAATAATACCATATATTTATATAGTGCTTTGCAATTTTCAAAGTGCTTTCCCAATTACTGTCTCATTTGATCCTCACCGCAGGCTTGCAAAGCAAGCAGGGCAACTGTTATTACCATCTCCATTTTATAGGCAATGTGGTCAAACAGAAAGTATCCTGGGCTTTGAAGGAAAACAGAATAGGGTTCCATTCCTTTCTCCTCGATGTTCTAGCTGTGTGACCTTGAACTGGTTTCCTAACCTAACCAAGCTTCAGTTTCTTCTTCAGTCAGTCAGAAACAAAAATTTACAAGCTTATGCAGAGTATCTAATGAGATTATCAATGTAAAGCAACTAGAGCAATCACTGCCACTGGTTATTATTATTATTATTTAACCCTTTGTTATTTTATTTTCAGTATTATTTACTACCAGAACAAAATATTGGTTGTTAAGAATAGAAAATCAAAAGAGAGGCAGTGAGAGCAAATTTCTGAAAACAAATTGGGCAAAATGGGGTTTATTTCCTCTCAGGCACTGCTTGCAAAGGAAGAGAATATGTGGTGGACCATGAAGAACACCACAGTGAGACAGGGAAGGGTGATAACAGAGAGGGCCATAAAGTGACTAATAACTCTACAAATATGAATAATGTTGCATGAAAATTTCAAAATAAATAATTTTTTAAAAAAGAACACCAAAGTAAAGGAAGTGAGTGTGGACTTACTTCATTGACATAGAAGCCTCCATTTTTGTATTAAAAATCTTTCCTCTAGTAGCAAAGCTGAAGTCCTTGCCCAGTCATACTCTATCCCGATTTCACCCATCTTTTCATCAGAGGCTTTCAAACGGAGCCTTCAGTCCTGCTGAAGTATCACAGGACTCTAGGCTCTCAAGATATGAGGGAATCCCGTCTCAGTCTAGTCTGGCAAGATCCACACCCTGATAGTATAATTTGGATGAGCTCCTCCTTATCTGAGTGGCCTTTTCAGAAGACAATATACATCAATCTCTAGGCATAATGAAGAGAGAACAAATAAGTGAATATGAGCCCAGAAAATCCTGCCTTTAAGACAAGCATCAGGAGGTTTTCACTTAGCCCCACCTGGGAAGCTTTAACCATGCAGTGACACCCCATACATCCCTAGACAGACCAGATTACTAGAGATGAGGAGCACCTCTGTGAGGAAGAGACAGAGACTGGGGAGGCAGTGGGACTTGAGTCATTTTCTGGCTCCATTCTGGGTTGAGCTGCTTAACTCATTTGACTTCAGTCTCCCCATCAGTAAAAGACAAGATTGTCATGAGAAAAAAATGAGACTGCTGATGTCAACCTTTAGCACCGTGCCTCCTGTAGAGTAGATGAACAAACTATTCTACTTTATTCCACTTTATTATTAATTACACATGGATTTCCGCATGGATTTCTCTGATCTGACAGCAGGAATGATTCAGACAAGCATGCATTCTTTTTTCTTCTGCTAATTCCCAGAATCAAAAGCCTTGCCTGTCCTCTCCCGCTAATATAATTGTGGCAGCTTTTTGTAGGACCCTTCTTGTAACTGTTCTCTCCTGAAAAGTTAGTCTGGGGGACTCTCCAATGAAGAGGATTATGTTTGTGGACAGACAGCAAACTGGTCCTGGAAGCAAGTGCCCTTTGAGGAGCAATTCTTCCTTGGTCCCCTCACACAATGCCCCCAGAGTGGCTACAGTCATCTCTAATGCCCTTCCTTCCAGAAGCAGGAAGCGTCGCTATCCATCCTTTCTCATTAAATCCAAACCCCAGTTTCTAAGCTTAACATAAACCAAGTAAGATGCCTGCTGACAGACAGAAAAGGGGGAAAGATTGAAAGCAACCTTCAAGATAACAACTGAAATCTGTGTCTGCCCAGGCCCAAAATCTGTGTCTGCCCAGGCCCAAATTGACAGTTACCTATTTCCCCCTGAAATGATGCCATTTACAGCAACTTTGGCTAATGATGGTAGAAGGCTCATGGCAGTACTTCTCTATTTAAGTCCTCAAACTCTGAAAATGGGACCTTTGTCTTCAGAGACATTCCTTGCTGGCCCCACAGAAAAGGAACACCAAAAATTAAGAGCACTGATGTGAATTCACACAGGTCTTAAGTGACTGAATTGTGTAGATCAGAGTCACACAGAGCTGAGATCATATGACAGTGTCACTGAAAAGAAAGGCCTGCATCAAGGGAGTCCTTAGCTTGTACTTCTTGGAAGGATGCCTCCTATCTTCATAGCCTCCAGCTAGTTTCTTAAACTCTTCAGGCCTTGGCTGCCTTAGTCATAGAATAGAAAAACTAATACTAACCAAGAGTGCTCTTTTTCAAAGAGCTTAGACCTTGGCTATAGGGGGGGCAGAGAGTGAAACACTCATTTGTTATGGCAAACTATCATCACTGGTCAATTAAAAATTCCTCTCTTATTTATTTTTCTGTCCGTTCCCTAAATATAGCTTCCTCTTCCAGATATACAGCTCTCCCATGGTGTATGCTTTTGCTACTGAATGCTGCTACAAATGTGCATTGTTATATGTTGTATTTTTTAATATTTATAACTGGAATTGTGTTTTAGGTCTCTCCCTATTTCTTACCATTTGTATCCAGCATTATTTGAGATTTGAGATTCATCCATCTGGTTAAAAGCATATCTGCTTCACTACTTCTATCCACTGCACACTACTTATGCTGATCTTCTGACCTTTGTGACCTTTGTCCACAAGTGCCATTCACCTTGACCTGTAACATGGGTTCCTTATGTCTGCCAGCCCACTCTGCAGATTTTGGTTTTTGTTACCTTCTATAATCATAATAGTCAATTCCTTAAAATAAGTGTCTTTCTACACTTATATACATATGCTATCAGGTCTCTGGAAGACCTTAACAGAGAAGGGTACAGAGATTATCTCCAATTACCACCAACAATGTTGTGATGAACATTCTTGTACATGTTACAAGAACTGTATGAGAACTGTATGGTTCATACAGAATTGCATGGTTTGTATAACTAATGGTAAGTGTTCTGAATCATAGGATGATAAAGAATGTTAAAATTCAAAAAAGTATAATGCTATAATAAAGTTAAACATTTTATGATTATTCATCATAAATATTTATCATAAACATGTTTATCACTGTTGCCAATCACCATATGTGGGAACTAAGAGACAGAATCATCTACAGAATAAATGTGATTTCTGCTTAAATCTCTGCTTATACTTTTTGATCAAAAATTATATAAATAGCACTCAGTAAGTGCCCAATAAGTGTGTGACAATAATAATTAATTATAATTAAGACCAAAATGATCTCTACCACTATTTGCTATTCAGATTAATATGATTTTAATGTTCCAGTGTTTTCATTAATACTCTTCCATGACATAATTTAGAAAATTTTTGATCAGAGAGCTAAAGATTGAAAATAATCCCAGAAAATATCACTTAATAAGCATCAAACTGATCAACTTTGTAATAGACAGTATGAAGCAATTGTTTTAACTCTCCATCATTATTTGAAACTCTGACTACACTCAAACTCCTCAGAGTTGTAGTCATCAGTTCTATACCATTATATTTTGATCCTTACACAATTCCAATCAAGTTTCTCTACTAAAAGACCATTTTAACCCAAATTCTCAAATTTCATAAATGCCATGACTGCACTTTCAACTGTTTCACTGTAGTATTTTCCCTTGATACAATAATAAACACAGCTCTGTCCATTCAACAGGTCATTGAGTGGTACTTTTAGGAAGCCAGCATTCAATTATCTCTTTGAAGAACAGCACATATTCCTCTTCCCTTTCTGAAGACAGAATTAGTGATTTGGGACTAAAACCAAGATCCCTAAATTCTAATTTTAACTGGGTTACTAACCTAATAACCTATGGTGTTCATCCACCGTAAATGGACAATTAACCTCTCCAGACCCATAAAATGATGGATTGAGGTCATCAATGGCCATCACTATAAAATGATGGTCGCAAAGGCAGTCCCAATGCTAAAGAGCATGAAAATCAGTGAAGAGCAAGCATTAGTAACAAAACTGGTAGTTTCTTGGGTGGTTAAATTTAAGTACTCATTAAAATCTAAGACATGGAAAAGAAGATATAAATATTTTCCTTCTATTAAAGAGTGAAAAACCTTGGTAAAGTGTGCATAGTACAATGGTGTATCCTGAGGAGTGACAACTGCAAAGATGATCAAGAAGATAATGATGACCACAGCATTTTCCATGACCTTAGCATTGTTTGAAGTCATACAAATCCATCTGATTCTTAGAACAACTCTAAGAGATCGGTAGGATTACCATCTCCACTGCACTAGTGAGGAAATTTGTAAAGATAGGCAATTTTCCAGAACTGAAAAATGGCACCCAACTTTCTAGTTTCATTTTTTTACATCTCTTTCAAGATGTTAATGAGTAAAAAACTAAACAGCTTGACAAAAGGAAGGTGAAAAAGGAAGAAACTGAGATACCCAGTATACTCCTTGTGTTATAAATGTTTTTCATATGGTGACAAATTATTTCTAGTTCATGGCATGATATTGTTATTGGAAGAGAGATGGGAGTCATATTTATTAAATCAAATTGTGCATCTTTGCTTCTGTGTTTCCTGAAGTAATGTTGGAATTTTAAATTTTAAGCGGGCCACTTTACCTCCTCTGAGCATCTCAAACTTTCTGAAATCACTAATTTCATGCTTAAACCGTTCATAAAGTAGCAAGAAAAAAAAGAATGCAAAGGGCATTAGGAAAGCCACATTTAAGCCTCAAGTCAATTTATTTTCCTGTTTCCTCAAACCCATTTTTATATCTAGGTGCTTTAGTTTCTTCACCAGAAACATGAGAGGATTAGGTACAATCACCTACTAGAACTCACATTTCATGATATTACCATTGGTCAATTTACCACTACAGGCATTTTTCATGTTTATTTTTTATTTAACTTATGAATGCATGTCTTGACTCTCCAAACAACTGTAAATTCCTTGAAGGCAAAAGTTCTACCATATACTTTGCTCTCAAAACCATATTAAATACATTTTTTTGAATTCCACAGCATTATTAGCCCAGTAGATGGCCAAAAATAGTTTCCAAATGAATGTATACACCCTTGCAAGTCATAATTTACACTTCAGTCAATTAAATGTTATCTGTTTTAGCAATCCTCAGCAAGAATTTTGGAAGATGCTGGGTGTGAGCTGAATGACGGAAGCTGAATAATGGAAGCTTTTTCCTGATCACATTCACAGGTCCTAATATTGACAAGATATTATCCACCAAGGAAATGCCAGATAGAACACTGGCTCAGCAGATTACCCAGCATCAACCTCAGGCAGGATCATGGGATCTCAAAGCCAGGGAGAAATTACATAACACTCAGAAATTTGCTTTGGCACAGGGTGGGGACACTGTGGCACCACTTCGTGTGTGTTCAGCAATTTCAGCATCCCATGATTTTTCTGTTTTATACTTCCGGGCATGAAATAGAATTCTGCATAACTGCTTAACTGCTAGAAAGCTGACCCAAAAGAAAAGTTCATTTCAGAGAATTCATCCAAGCAGAAAATTATGCCATCTTAGTTATTAGTTCATTTTCTAAAGACTGAAGCTCTTCTGCTTTAAAAATTCAGATTTCATTGTTATTTCTAAGGCAGGAAGAAACGGTGAAACAACTGAACCTAGGGATCATTCTCTAGGCCAAGGCTGACAGTATTCCATTAACAAGACACAACATTGTTCAAACTACAGTGCTGCCAACACATAATCAACTTTTATTCACTTGGCAGATATTTCTAGCTTGAGGAAAGACCAGATTCCTTGTTCTAGTATCTTCTTTTTCCTTCTTGCCCCTGCCAGCCATCTGGTTTTACTGTTCATTAGCACCTCCAAAGGAACATGAGAGAATGAAACCATTAAGTTAGGCCACTGTAGAGAAATTCCAGCAAATTGCCTACTGGGTAAAAATGATATTTAATCTATGCTCAATTTTTCATTTACTACATATAAGAAAGAAATAACTCTGATACAAATGTTGGTTTTAGAGAAACCTCGTATAAACATTTCATAGTTTACAAAACTGGAGTGCAATGATGTAAAATACCTCACTGGGCATTGGACACATAGGCAGATGAAGAGCTCAAATTGGAATTCAAATCTTCACATTTGAGTATTTATTACTTTAAGCCATTTAATGTACATTAATGTAAATTTAGTTAAAGCATATCTTAAAGAAAAAGATGCAAAAGAAAGTAATGTATAATATATTCTTTGAAGATGCAAGTAATATCCACATTAAAGACTCATTTAATTAACATTTTAGAAAAATACAAGCAATACAAATTTCTCCTACTACTTTCTGAAAAGGAGAACATTTCCAGACTGAAATTACATAAAGGAAAGAAGAACTTACCATTAATTTCTTTTCTAAAAAGAATTATTTTAGTATTTCAAGACCCCCTTCAAATAAACTATCAAATCATAACAAAAAACAAATAAATCTAAATTATAAATTATACTGATGATAGTAAAAGCAGGGATAATACTATATATGTAGTGTGTGAAATATATACACTCACACACATATACATATAATTAGCCCAATGTCAGCCCATATATATATATATATATAACTATATATTATATATACTTTATATATATTATATAAAGTAGTTCCCAGGGAAGGAACCTGCTTTATATTTTGCCATAAGTTTGTGGCAAAATAACACTGGATGCTATATTTTTACCTTTTGCTGTAAAAGCAAAAATCCAGTTCATATTTCTTTCAATTAGTGAAAATAGACTGATGTAAGCCTTTTGTCAGAAGCATCATATTATATAATGTGCACTTTTGAAATGTCAAGGATATCTGTATTCATATTCAAAATTATTTCTTGGTTTTTTATGCTAGTGTGTGCTTTCTGATATACTTTGCACTACAGTCTAGTAACATTATTCCTAAAACTCCCATTTTATTGAGAAGGAAACTAAGCCCAGAGAGGCAATGAGGTTTTGTCAAGGACAAACACCTAGCTTCAAATTCAAGTCCTCTGACTCAGCACAAAGTTTTTTACTCATCTCAATGCATTACAACTTTAATTACTAACATTCTACCTTCACAACTTTTGTCATCATAAATGTTATTTTCTCATTATTTTCCTTTAAGTTGATATACTATCTTTACTCAAATAAATTTAGCTCCACTTTAAAAAAAATACTATTCATAAACTTCTGAGTCAAACACATGAGCTTTATATGTAACTTAAATATAATTTTTAGAGTTAAACTTTACCTATGTCACATCCAAATGTTCAGTTGTGGATAGCGATACCAAATACACACTTTGAGAAATGGGTAGTTCATAGGAATGCTGTAAGAGTAAATTTACAGTACTTAGAACATAGAGCTCTATGTGCATCATCATCGTTACCACTAATGGTCAAAGCTTCCATTTATTCCCACACATGAGAATCTGAGATATTTGTTTAAAAGGGTATATCCTGGTCCCATTCCAGATATGGAGCGAAGTCCAGAAACTGGTGTTTTTTAAAACAAATACCTAGCATGTTTTTATTAAGGTTTCTCAAAACTAGGTGTCATAATATTGGGAACTACATGATTTTCTGAAGCACAGGTCTTTTAGCAAAACTGTCTCCATCAATACTTAATATTAATTGTTTGTAGTGACCATATCAAGAAAATTCCAACCAGTTTGTCATCATCAATCCTGTTTTCAGGCCTGCCTTTGGTGGTTCCTTTACAAACCTCTCTTTTCTTAATAGGACTGCGGAGAGATATCCTGGGGGTAGAAGTTCACATTCTCTAGGCAACACATTATCACGGGTGGAACTTCCCAAAAACAGCAAAGTCATAAATAAGCTTTGGGCAGCACAGTGGGAGCGTTTGATCTTCTTCCCAGTGATCTTTGCTTGTCATCTGCTCAGTCTCATTTATCACAATAAAGACAAGGAGCTAAATTAGAGAGCAAGTAAGTTCCAGCATTAGAATCTCTGAAAAAGACACAGTCATCATCCTTGACAGCAGGGATAGAAAACAAGGTAGAATAGGAGTGCAGGGGGCAAATGGGTGTTGGTGGAATAGTAACAGAATCAGGTGAGCCAGCAGGTGAATGAGACCCTCATCTGGTATTAATAAGAAGGAGAAAAGGAAGAATCTGGCTCATCCTCAGTACTGGCTCTCTGCCTCAAAAGAATGGGCACTGTGGGCTTTATGGTCAACTCAGTGTTCAGTATTTCAAGCAGTTGAGTTGCAACCACCAGCCAAATTCTATTCAGCTGCTCAGTCTTTCTTGAAAATTAAAGTAGCTGCCAACATTGAATATAAGGAAATTGTACAAATAAGTCAGCATTGCCAACGTTCCTGAAAAAAAAAGTGGAAAACTCCATGAATTAGGCCACATTCCCAGCTGGCAGGAGCTGGGAAAAGATCACTTCCATTAGTGAGAATACTGCTGTTCAGTCACTACCCTCTTTACCACTACATCCAACTGTCTCAGGCACCTGATTGCCCTATTGGCATTTGAGCTATGAGCACTTTGCAACTCACTTTCCTAAGTAAAGTAAAAATGCTATTGGCACGTTACCTTCTTTCCTTATATAAACATCTATATTTGTTTAATGCCAGGTGCAAGACCTAACTAAGACTTGGTGGGATCAATAAACATGAATTAAAAGAATAAAGAAAAAATAAAGTATAAGGAATAAAGAAGTAGGCTAGGACATCCAAGAGGATATAAATTTGAGCTTGCTATTAAGTGACTTAAAGGAAGGATCCTGGGACAGAAAAACAAGCCAAGATTGGAGTTTGACTAAACTTTGTGTCTTTGGCATATCAATTAACATTTCTGAACCTTGGGTTCCTCATCAAGCAAGAAAGAATGATAACATATGTCCTACAAAGTTGTTTTAAGGGCTAAATGAAAAAATACATTTAACATCCCAGACTAAAGGGAAATTCCCTAGAAACTTAGCAGTTAGAAAGTGAACTTACAAATAAGAGAGCTAGGTATAGTGAAAAGGACAAAGAAGACACAGTGATTAAGGAACTCACAAAAATGTTTAGGAAGGAAATGAATATTAATCTAAGCCCTAAGATTTATATACGATCATATCTTAGAAAGGGGTAAGTCTGGAAGGGTACACAATCAAAAGATGGGTTTGGTCAGAACTTGGAGGTCATATAAGGTTAGAGATAAAAGTTCTTTGGAATTCACCAGGGGAAGCAGCAAGTGTGTGGCTAAAATAAAAAATCTGTTCTGTTCTATGCTCTAAGGCAGTCTATCTAACTTTTCTGGACCCCAGTTTTCACATCTGAACAATGGGAAAAGTCATGCTTACTTCATAAAGTTATTGGTGGGATAAAAATAAATCACATAAGGAAGTCAGAATGATGTCTGGCATGTAAGTTCTCAATAAGTATTAGATATCATGCTTATCCTCCTCTTTCTGGTGAGAATCTGCAATCTTACACACATGTAAGTTCTATGTATGTTTTGCTTCATTCCAGTTTTAAGAGTGGTTGACCTTAGAGTTCAGTCACATCCAGATAGAGCCAATCAATAAATGAACTGGATCATCCAAAGTCAATTTGCTTCCCAAGAGACAAAAGAGTTACACTCAGTCTTTGGGCCAAGGAACGATGGAGAGAACAAAACAATTATTTTGGTATTATTTTAATGATGCTATTTTTAATAGGGCCCAGATTGATATGATCTGGAGAGATAAAAATGGTTTCTTCTTAGTCTGGTGAGGAAAAAATATATAGACCAAGCAATGTCCTAACAGTGATGGAGAGGTGGAGTGGATGGGTCTTTTGGGAATAGAGAGTAGGAGGGCAATCACCCCAGATTTGTTAACTCAAAGATGGTTCATCTGATCTATGATCTAAATAATGAAATGGAACAGGGAAGACAGAGTGAATAGCATATATGAAGATATAAGTGTTACAATGAAAAGAGAATATGATCTGAAAAGAAGAGAGTAATTTGGTATGCCTACTGCTATAAGATTTGGTGGCAGGTGATGGGACTGGTGAAATCAGCAGAATCATGCTAAGGAGACCAGATTTTACTATGAGATCAAAAGGGCGCTGCAAAGGGGAATGATGTGGTGAGAACTAGATTGAGAAAGATTAATCTATGTGGAATGCACAGAGATGACTAAAGGCAGGAAAACCTGAAGAAAAGAAGCAGGAGTTAGGGTAAAGGGAGGGGGTGAGAAATTAACAATATTCCATAGGAAGGAGAATCAACAGAACTGGGTGGCTCATTAGATGTGGGCATTGGGAAAGGAAATGGAAGAGCAAACTTCTGGATGGAATACTGGGTGAACAAGAGGACCATCCTCAGAGACAGGAAACAAAGGAAAAGCTGGTTTAAGGGTTGATGGTAGAAGAAACCTAAGCATTTTTGGATTAAGGTGAGACTTAGGTGATTATTAGACACTCATTCCCCCCTTCCCTCCAAAGAGGAGCTATCCAGCTAAGGATTATCTCTAAGAGTCTGTAGCTCAGAAGAGAACCAAATTGGACATGCAGATGGGAGTCATCGTTCAATCGGAGTGATGGGAGAATGAAACTCTCAGGTGAAACTGAGAGAAAAGCTCCTGGGAGTGAGCCACAAAGAATGGGAAAAATTAATGGAAAGAAAACAGATTGCCAAAGAAGTGAGGTGACTTGTCTGTGTCTCCCTGTACTCCCCAGGATATTAAATGTGAGGAAAGCTCACTCTTGTGCATTATTTTATCTCCAGCACCTGGCCCAGAGCCTGGTGTGAAGCAATCTGGAATGAATGAGTAAACTGTCTCAGATCACATAACCAGAAAGCCACACAGCCGTAGTAGTATGGATGACTCCAAACAAGGTTTCTCACTCTGTGGGCTAAGCGTATTTGGGATTTGAAGTGATATGAAAAATCATCCGCTAGATCTATAACTCTAGCAAGCCCCAATATAATAGTCATCATAAAACTTTAATTTTTCACTTAGTGGGAAATTAAATAGACTCATTTTATTTTATTATTTCCTGGGTCGGCACTGTAAACACTGAATACTGTATTGAGAGAACACCTGCAACCTTGGGTACACTCTGTCTGCACTGTAATGGTCACAGGAAGAATAGTTTACAGGGTAACATCTTCCGGCTGTGACTGTGGTATGATGGACATGGATCCCAGCCAGGCATTCCCCGGATGTTAACCGTTAAGACCTTTCAGAGAAGGTCATGCTGCTGGGAATGAAAGTAGGGGTGAGTGAAGTAACTAGTAGGAAGGACAGTTGGACCCATTTCCTTCTTTGCCAGCATGGAGTCAAAGAAATCAGCACGTAAGTTTTGAGTTTTTATTCCAACATGTCTATATTTAAGATAAACATTAAATTTTTCAACATTCTTCTCATAGGAAAACCAATATTCATTGTTTAAAAAATTTAGAAAAGTGTTAATAAAAATCAAATATATCATAGTCCCACTATCTAGAAAAATCACCAGTAACACTTGGGGTTATTTTCTCTACTTTTTGACATATGGTTTCAGACAATTGAGATTGAATAAAATATATTTGTGTGTTGCTTCTTAGTATTTTATTCTATTTTATGTATATAGAAACCAAATAAGAGCTTTTCAGCACTTTAAGTAAGTTTGTTATTGATAACTTTGTCAACAGATTATCTTCATTCTAGGCCATTTCTCTAGAGCCAATTCCTAGAAGTGAATTATTAAGTCAGAGACAACTTAATTATTATTTAACCTTTTTGATCTGACAGAAAAAAAACCATCTACCTATAAATTATAAACAGATGCAGAGTAGGCACAGACGTATACCATCCTATACTTATATACTCCCACCAGCTTTTAAGGGTCTGGAAGGTGCAAAATGTAACCTGGAAGTTTTCAATTTACTGTAGGAGGAACTTCCTAAACAGATTTATATACCCAACTCATTTTCCAACATAAAAAACTTGTGTAAAACTATACTTCATCTTCATATGGATGTTTACTCACAACATGGTATAACAGCCTCCATCTACAGGACCCAAATGCCACAAAGGGTTAGGAAGTATCAGAACCAGGAAGGACTTGGGGGATCCTCTAGTCCATTATATAAAAGAGGAAATTGAGACCCAAAGAGTAAACCTGAAGCTATAATCAATTTTAGTGACAAAGTCACACAAGTAGTCAAGGATGATATAGGACAAGAGCAGGTTACCTTAGGGAAATTCATACTTACTGAACAGCTTGCATATATCAGGTGTTACATCAAGTGCTGGAAACATAAAGTGTCTACAATAGTTTATGGTGGTAGTAGAGGATGTAAAGAAGAGAACTAATATGCAGAGTTGTTAAAGGGATTTGTTGTATTTCTTTTTCTTGGTAAGGCAGTATCTTTACTCTGTCACTTTCTATCTGGGCAGGAATTATTCTTTCTCAACTTGGATTCTAAAGGTGTTATTTCTTAAGAAGGAATGGAAACTTCTTAAACTTACTCCCAAAACTGGACACAGAACATAGATGATGCATCCACCAGGTTCCATAAATTAGTGAATTAATAACTACCATCACCACAACTGCTAACATTTATTGAGTGGTTACTATATGTCAAGCACTATTCTAAGTTATTATTAGTAATTCATTTAGATTGAGCTTCCATCAAACCATAGCTAGTCCTCTTCCAAACTTATTTTAGAAAATTCCAAAACTAATGGGGTTGAATACCTAAGACTCATAGTCTAGAGAACCTAATTTGCTGAGACAGCACTTAATCAAAATGCAACCATGTATGTACAGAAAATAAAGGTCATTAAAAAATAAGATGGTAAGGCCTCTAAAAAGCTCTTACCATCTGCTGTCAGAAATGGATGAGAAGCAGGAATATTTCAGTCCTACTGTTCCAATGCTTGATCATTCTCCATTTGAAAATAGCCCCATGATATGCAGTGGTACTCAAAATTTGACAAAACAAAACAACACTTTATTTCTAGAGTAGGAGGTTTTAAATGGCAGTCTTAAAAGAAACTAATTACATTTTTTAAATTTTTTACAGTTCTAATTAGGACTGCCTCAGTGAGATGGGAAAGAAGTGCACTCGGAGGAAGGAGTGCCAGTTCAGGGTTTTGGACTGGGGCATTACACTATTGGAGATGCATTCAGCCTTTCCTCAATTCCCTTTGCTCTAAAATCTAAGATCAGGTAACTTCCTTAAGTCTTCAGAGAGATCATACTTCCAAGATAGATTGCACAACAGGAAATTTTACACACCTTGACATCTGTTTATCCCTGTGCAAACCCCAAAGACTTCAGGACAGAAAGGATTGTTCTCATGAAAAGCGATGGCAGTGACTCTGTCAACACACTGAGCTCAGGTGTGCTCTGCAGTCCAGGCCGGGGCCGCATGCATGGAACCCGGGAGGTACATCTTGACATGCACAGCTGACGATCAATGAAGGAGATTCTGGTGTTGCTTTGATAGTTCTGGGTAAATGAACCAGCAAAGCAGCATCTCCCATAGCTCAGCATTTTATTCTGTCTACTTATTTGACAACCTCCAAAGAAGTTGGCTGGCTCTTACCACAGCTGAGATATTACATGATAGAGCATGAATATCATAGTGATAACTGTTTGTGGATGACAGGTAGTCAGCATTTATTCTGTGTCAGAAACTGCACTCAAGTTCTAAGTGTCATACAGAATTTGGTCCCCATAAAATTCTGTGAGGGGTCACAATCACAGTATGCATATCCCCTTTTAAGATCAATAAACTAGCCGGGCATGGTGGTACATGCCATTAGTGGCAGCCTAGGAAGCCACGGCTGGGGCCAGAGATCACAGTTCAAGTCCTGCCGGGGGCACGCAGTGAGACCTAGTCCCCAAAAAATAGTGTGGTACACGCCTGTAATCCCAGTTACCTGGGAAGCTGAGGCTGGGGATTACTTGAGTTCGTGGTACCCCGGGCAACATGAGCCTGCAGTTCCACAGGCAAAAATAGTAAACCCTAGTCTCAAAAAAAAAAAAAAAAGAAAGAAAAAAGAAATCAATAAACTTAGGCTGAGAAGTTTAGTGACTGGCCCAAGGGCACACAGGTGATTCACCAGAAAGATGGAATTAGAATCCAGGTCTATGTAAATAGAAAATTCTTGTGATGTTCATTCTATAATCCCTGCCTCCCATATTTAGGTCAGATGTATACTCAAGTTTTTTATTTTGTTGGAGATATCCTCTTTAATATGCAAATTATCTCATCAAACTGAGTCCTCAGACACAAGAAGGAGAATATTGGGTGCAAAGAACTGACTTAATATGTGTGCTTCTCTAAAATTGATGGGTTAAAACATAATGCCCAGTGTGATAGCATTAGGATGTAAGGGTCTCTGAGGGTGATTGTCATGAGGGTAGTCCCTCATGATTCAGACTAGTATCTTTATAGAGGAGACTCCAGAAAACTAGCTAGTCACGGATGCTGTGTTACATTATAGCAAAAAATAGTCTTCTCTGAGCCAGGAAGGAGGCCCTCCACACACCAAACCCACTAGTACCTTGCCCTTGGACTTACACATCCCTAAAACTATGAGAAGTACACATCTGTTGTTTATAAACCATCCAGTATGATATTTTGTCCAAACAGACTAATAGACTGGGATTATACTGAATGAGTAATAACAGCACAATGGTATTAAATAATCTCTCTAACAATTCTGACTCTCAGAGGCTCTGGATTGCAACTGTGCAAATCCTTGAGGGGAAAACACTTCATGTAACCCTTATGGACTTTTGGAAACTCCACATTTGGTTTTTCTTCTCGTAAAAGAGACTTTGGTCAGTTTGTTCAAGTTGGGAGTTTTCTTAAACAAATGTAATGGCTAGGAAAGTGTGAGGTGTAGGAGCACTGTTGCTGAAGTTTCCAACAATAACACGGTGACATAAACAGCCAGGACCAGCCATTTTTACCATGAGCAAAAGCTGAGAGGCAGGTGATCTAACCCTTCTAGTCCAGCCTCATTCGATGAAGATTCTAGACATATACACCCAAAGTTACCAAAGGCAGTGGAAGAGTGGGGAACTTTGGAATCATATGACCTAGAATTACTTAACTTCTCCAAACCTCAGTCCTTTCATCTGTAAAATAAAGATAAGGATACTGCTTCATATTAGAATGAAAGAGTGGATGGTATGGTGACTGCATGGGACATAAAAAGTTGCTCAATAAACAGTACCAACTATTGTTAGAATACCTTCTTTTTTCTTTTACCTGTTGGAGTATAAGATCATCGGGAAACTTGAACACAAAATTAACAGCTACATGCACCCCTTCATGAGCCCTCTCTCCTAGGTTTTCAACTGCAGACCTTCATTCACATTCATCTTAGAAACTTATCCTCAGTTATATAAGCAGTCATATCCCTAGCCTGTAATGTCAGGTACTCAGACATGGTAGGTGAAATGACCAGCACACATTCAGAAGCCCAGAAACAAGAGCTAAGCCAAACCACCACCTTGGTGAATCAATAAGGCCTTGCTACTGAACACACAGGCTTTGAATAGTCAAACAGATTTTATACAAAGTGCTGAAATTCACAAATGAATCTGCCTCACCTGAGATTTAGGAAGGAAAGAAAACTCTTCCTTCAGATCAAACTGCAAGTTCCTTAATGGACAAGAGATGTGACTCATTTATTTTTGATTCCCCTACCCCTGGCACAGCACTAGATACACAATAAGCTTTTCATAAATATTTAATGAAGAACTAGAATGAATAATAGATTTCAGACCAGCTTTTACACATACACTTATGTAGGCAAGTATGTGTATGCATGTAGGTGAAAACTAGAATTATCTGAGGAAAACCAACAAACATTGAACTTTTACTAAGAAACTGAACCCAAAGACAACACAATTCGATTTAACAAGTATTTTCTATGAAACTGCTAAGGGGAATGTAGTGTAGCTGAAAAGACCTCTGAACTCTGTTGAAGATTTAGATGGATACCTGACCTTAAAGATATCAAACAATACCTCTCAATCTCAGTTTCCTTACCTGTCCAAAAAAATGTGGATCATGTTATCTTACAGGGTTACCGTTAAGTCATTAGGTCAAAAGAAATTATGTACACAAAGAACAATTTTTGAATTTTCCTTTTTTCTTCCCACACAGGCACTTCCAGTTTAAAGCCCATCACAACATATTCTGATAGGCCTTACATTCTTAAACTTGTTACACTATTGCATCGATCACTGATTCTCCTCACACCACCTCCCACCAATGCTGCCTTGGACATCGCCCCAGATTGCACCGAGAGAGTTTGGGGACCCCAGGCTTACCATCATGCTCTGACCTCCAGGTGTTCCCTCAAGATAGGTACCACATGAGATACTCTCCCCACTCCTCATTTGACTGATATCTGATCATTACCTATGATGCAATTAAATAATCACTACCTCCAGGGAGGCTTTTCTTCTGCAGGCTCCTCTTCCTTCTGTAGCTAGGAGTCCAGGCTGCCTGCTTCCTTGGCAGCTCTCTGCATATATCTCCATGCACTCATGTCTACATGTTACAGTGAATCTTCTGTCACTCGCCTCCAGACACAATCCCAGTGTCTGGCATTTTGCAAACATCCATTCCTTGACTGATTTATTCAAAAGGACCTCTATTACAAGTTACACTTACCTTAAAGGCACTTAGAAGGAGTTAAAGAAAGAATACAGGAAAATGGAAGGATGGAGGGAGAAAGGATAGAAGAAAAAGGGAAAAGGGGAAGAAAAGAGAGTAATTAAATGCTACTTCTGTCCCTTGGTGTGCAAGATAGCTTAGCCTCCTGACAGTCACTAAAATTTTTCAAAGTTGCTGTGCTATTTATGCTAATTTTTCTCTTAATGAGTTTTTAAAGACTTTTCCCCCAAATGCATTCTCTATTGTCACTTCTGTGCTTACTTTCTTCCTTTTGAAACTGTCTCACTTTCCAAGCTAGGTTCTCCTAATAATAAACATTTATCCTAGACGACATAATCTTTTTGCATTTTTTAGAAAAATGAAACTTAAGCATATCAGTAATTGGCAATACGTGGAAAGACTGGGAGTTCAAAGGTTTAAATCAGTCCTTTGAGGGGCTAACACAGGACCCTTTTAAGGAGCCTTGACAGGAATGTTAATTACTTAAGCAAAGTCATGCATGACACACACTTACACCAAGTGTCTGGTCAAACTTTAACAACAAATGTAACTTGAGGTCTCTGGCTCATCTTTCTGCTAAACAGAGCTCCTGGATTCAAACAGGGTTAGTGCTACAGACCAGTTCCTATTAGAAAATAAACCATTATATTAAGCCCATTATTTTATCCATGAATCCCGTCAGCTGCACAAACTAGAACCTTCTCCACTGACAATATTGACAACAGAGCCACTATTAGAAAGTTTAATATAACAGCAATTCCAGGCATGCTTTATGCATTGGTGGAATGGGAAGATGCCTTCCTCGTGATATGGCTGTTGAAAGTTTCCCATTACCAACAGATCCTTCCATCAAAGAAATTCTTTTTCTATTCCCTGGGATCAAAGTACATTGTCATTCATTCATTCATTCATTCATTCATTCATTCATTCATTCACTCATTCATTCATTCATTCATTCATTCAACAAACAATGAATTTCTTCTAGACCTAAGAAACTAGGTGATAAATTCACCGACCAATCCTCAAAGAGCTCAGTGTCCAATGGGGAAAGGTAGACTCATACATAAACACTGCTAATTCAGCATGATAAATGGTGACAGCAGAACACTGGAGGGGCTCTGTGAGCTCAGAGGGGATGTTATTAATGCTAAGGAATTAGAAAAGGTTTCTTGGGGGGGGTGTTGCTGCAAGCGGATCATTAAAATGAATACAGTATGTTAAGGATAGGACTGGAGAAGAGGTAAAGGTGCAAGGAAGGGAATGTTTCTGTGCATGTTCAGAACTTTTTAAGGATACAGTATGTTTAAGGATGGGGGATTGAGCATGACAGCAGTGTAGGAATTTGAAGGAGTATGGAAGTCAATGAAAGCTGCAATTGGAAGGGGATATGACTGATCCCTGACCCCATAGCTCATATTGATTCAATTAATAAATCAGCTGTGTAACTGTGTCCAGTGAAGAGGGTATACAGATCAGGTAAGTCTGAAGGGCAGATTGGGGGAAAGGACCTATTTTCCAGATCTAGATTTAGGTTACTCCATTGTGGCCAAGTGCTACATTGGAGTTCCCTGATCATACAAGAAGCAATAGTTTATAATGAGACACTTAGAAAAGAAACCCAAATCCAGATGATGGGAGGGGGCAAGCAAATAAACTTAAGCTACTTCACACCTCTGTTCCGAGGATTAACTACTATTTTATAGGCATCAGCAACTTGGTGAAATGAGAGATCCAAGTCAAGGATCAAACAATAGTTGCCTGTTCAATACCAACTCTTCCTTTATTACTTACTAGCAGAACTCTAGGACATCTTAGTATGGCCATGTAACTGGCTCTGGTCAATGAGTCCAGGGATAAATATTATGGAGGATGTATGGAAGTTTCTAAAAAGGTAAAGGATTTGTCCTTTGTCTTCTAATTGTTTCTGTCTGAGATGAAATGTGATGGACAATACTCCAGCAGCCATCTTGTGATCCTGTGGTTGAAAACTATATCGAGGGAAGTAGCAGACAAAAAGACAGGTAGCAAAAAAGGAAGGAAAGAACCTGGTGAATTCATGGAGCCACCATACAAGTGTAGTACAAGTGTAGTATTGCTGCCTATTTCTATACCATGTTTATGTAAGACAAAAAAAAAAAACTTCAAAGTTTGAGAGCTACTATATTCATGTTTATCTTAATTGATCAGTCATATAGATTACCTATGCATCCTTTTTTCTGGGCGAAGAGAAGGAAATGCCAACCTTCTCTGAAAATATACTTTTCTCACTTGGAACTTAGAATATGCCCTTAAGGGAAGAATATGCAGCTGCATATTCTTGTTTCTATTGTGAAATTGGCAAGCAAAGCATTATAAGTGTAAAGAGGAACAGACAGCATAGAGGGAACTCACAAAGAGACATTCTTAACTGACATATTGTTGCTTGTGTACTAGGTGACACGACATTTACAAAGAAAGAAAAAGGAGAATATAAATGGAAAGCATGATTTCTCAGATGTACTTGCATAACCATAAATAACCTACATAAATCAACAAGAAAATAAGTAAAATCACTTTATTATAGCCATACAACAGAATTCTATACAGCTGTTATATATGAGGTACTCATGTAAGAGCTGTAATGCAAAGATATTTAAAGTCATTGAAACAAGCAAGTTGCAAAATACTTCATAGAGAAAAGTTAGGCGAATGAATGGTTAGACCATTCTAGACAGACGTGTCTAGACCAACTGACATATAAACTGACTCATACACTGATAAAATCTTTTGAAGATATGCAACCAACATGCTTTCCATTTTCTTCCCACTATTATATCCTTAGGAGATGGGAGGACTAGAGCAGAAGGAGAAGTAAGATATAATGAAAGTTGTCCTCACCCTTCTACCTTCAAAGAGTATAAGGGAAAAAAAGAATCTTTGGGCATCAAGGATCCTTATCTCCCACACTGGGCTGAAATTCTAGAAAGGTGAAGGAGAGAGAGTTACATCTGTAAAAGGAAAGTAAGAGCCACTCAGAGCATATACTCTACTTTCCAGTAGGACCTCTTGACTGACAGGTGGGTTCTCTATACCCAGAGACCCTGAAGAAACATGAAATTATGACTGCACAGTAACATTTACAATTGAATATATTCAAGCAGTAGGAGGGCACTCTAAAAAAAAGAAAAAAAAAGAAAAGAAAAAGCAAGCACTGTCCCTGCTTTTCAGTAAGATACAGCAGGAGCCTGCAGTAATAGCATACCATTAGCCCTGATGTCACTGGTAGACTCTGGGTGAGTTCACTAGCCACAGATCTCTTAAAAAGACATCAGCACCAGATTGACCAGCCACTTCAGAGCAGAGGCTGCCAAGAGGCCTGAAGTCAGGGCTAGAACCTAAATCTATCTCCCTTCTCCATTCTTCCACCCCACCAGGAAGGAGGCAGTGCTGAGAAAGATTAATCAAGAAGAAGGACATTACACTTTCTCATAGGTAGTGTTTTTAACTCCACTACATTTGCATATGCAACATTTTAAAGTTCTGTAAGGCTATCCAAGATAATAGTAACCATTTGTGACTGGGTCTGGGAGTTAAGGGAAGACTGGAAAGAAGATGGAATGACTTCTTAATTTCTACATTTGGGTCAAGCTTGAATTATTTCACTACAGCCTATTTTTTTATTTATTTTTTTTTTAGTGTCTGAAGATTAGCTTTAAAACCTCTTTCCTCAATGGAGTTGCTTCCACTAGTTTTTTCCACAAGCTATTAAGATGTTTATGAGCCAGTCACTGCAACAACAAATGACAGTGATACAGGTAAATGAATTAGTGAGAGTCAAGGGGAATGGGCCTTGGGTCCCTTGGGCCACTACCTTGGGTCCATCTGATATAATAAATAACAACTGATGTTTGCTGAATACTTACTGAACATTATGTACTCTATGCTAGGTATGCACCTAATACAGTACTAGGTGCAGTTTTCTCACCTACTCTTCAACAACCCTACAAAACAAATTCCAGGGCTTCTAGGTAAAAATATGAGATCATGTGCTTGCTCTACAGGCACAAAATTACATTCACTTTCCTCCAGCTTCCTGGAGGGCTGAACTCAGTTCATCAATGACTCCCTGGTCTCTTTAGGAATGAGCTTTGTCTTTATGATGCTGGAGTGATGGAGTTGAGCAGGGTCAATTATCCTGCTAGACTAATGAACCAGGAATTTATCCAGAGGTAGGGACTCATTTTGGACCTCAGACTAGAAGCTTCTCCATGCCTTTGGAAAATCAGTAATTATTCTTTTTTTCTAAGGTCCACTCTGTGCTAACAATTGAAGAAGCTTCCAATGTCATCTCATTCAAGCTCATGACAGCATGGGCTTTAACAAGGGGCATCTCCTGTACCATTATCGTCTATATATAGGAACCACAATAGCCAGGAGCCAGGTCAGCAGGGTGGCATGAGGATGCTGGAGCTGTACTTCTGCATTTTCCCACAAGACAAATTCCTGGTGAACAAAACCTTATAGAAATAATTACAGAAGCATATATGCTAGGAATCAGATGGCCTTAAAAACCAAGCTCAGCAACATGAGGTATCTAGCAGGCAGAGTAATTGCAATTACTATAGTTATTAAAAGAACATAACTTAGTTTTTCTCAGAGACTTGAATGCCAACTTGTTTGTCTAAATCAGATAGCAGAGGGAAGGGGAGGTAAAGGGAGAAGGAAGGAGCATGAGAAGACTACAGAGTTCCCATTTTACTTCAGGTCTGTTCAGGATGTAAGCTGTGCTAAGTCATTTTCTAATCCTGAGGGAAAGTTGCAATTTTGGTATTTTTAGTATCCCTTTAAAAGAAGAAAAGAAACATAAAACAGGAAGCCAGTTGAATTTATTTCTCCTACTTTGATTTACACTCCCTTTCAGCTCACAATCATTGTTTTTAAATTAATATTTTAACTTGTCTCCCCCTGAAAAAGGAGGGATAAATTATCTGTTTTTAAAAAGAAAATAAGTCCAAAGGGCAAAGAATCTGCTCCCATTGAAATAATTCTCTTCAGAGAAGCTATAAATAAGATTTCTGATTTAAAATTGAGATAAGAGTATCTGAGAGAGATGGGACAAAAAAAAACTGCCAAAAAGAAATAATTTATGCTTACATTAGTAAACTCCCTAAACGGATTAATTCCTTTCAGTTAAGAGGATTTTTTTTCTTTAAAAGCCTTTTCCCAATTAAAAAAAAATTAAAATTAACATCTGCAAACCCCTTCAGACACATGAACTTAATTTCACTTAACCTGACTGACCTCCAGGGTTCCACCTTCCTCCAAGCCTTCCTAACTCCCAAGCCTCTCCAGTATGATCCACACCCACTACATCCACTTATTCAAGCCTTATCCTCTAAAGTCTAACCTTTACCAATCCCCACAACCACCATTAAGAAAAGTGCCCAATGAATTATTAATCATGAATCCAATATTCTTGGACTGTACAGGATCTCACACAGTTGTGCACTGTTTTATCTCACAACCTACACCAGCCTGGCATTTACTTTATTTTCATTAACTGAGATCCATCCTTACCCTAACAGACTCATATTAAAATTCAACTCATTACTCCCATCTCAATCTCTTCCTTTATGGTTGTACCCATCCTCAGGTCTTAATTTAACACTGTCTGTAAAAGACACAAGTAAATGCCCCATTCCCTACCCCACCCAGTACCTCTTGCAAAATAAAAGAATTATAGTGAAAAATCTGACTTTCCAGAAAAATATAAACTATTTCCCAGCTTCCCTTGTAGTTAGGTGTGATCACATGACTGAAGTTGGCCAATGGGATGTGAGAAGTGGCTATGTCCTGACTTCACCCTATTTCTCCTTCTCTCTGGTTGAGGTGTATGCATGCTGATAAGCCATCTTGGCCCATACCAGTGGGTCAACTACAAATCACTATAGGTAGAGCAACAAGACTGGAGCCTGATGACTTATGCTCTGACTTCACATGAATAAGACACTATTATTTGGGGGTTTATGTTTGTTATAACAACCATATTTATATCCTGGCTAGACTCCAGGATATACTAGTAATCTAATGACTCCTGTGTAGTGACAGTGATGATTATAATAAATTCACTTGCTTAGCCTATGTCTCATTCCTAAAATCCACTGTATCTCCTAGCATCTAGAGATTACCTCCACATAGCTATCTCAGATTCAACCTAAACTGTAACTTCCAATTCTACTTTCTTCTTGTTACTGCATCTGTCTTGGCAGATAATTCCATGTTCTCTATGTTGAAAACTTCATATTATCTTTGATTTCATTCTCTCCTTCAAGTCTCAAGTCCTATTTAAGGTAGTCTTCAAAGTCTTGCAAAACTATTTCCTGCTCCACAGTTCTCATGGTCACTCTCATGAAAGTCCACATTGTGGCAAATCTGTGCTGCCATAGTTAACTACTTTATGCCTCCAGAGTACCTCATCTACTGCAATCCATAGGCACTAGTGCCAAGCCCTGAAAAGTAACACATTATCTCTAAATACAATAAATATTATGGTGAGCACTGTCATTATTATTTAATAAATAAAGGAAATTGAGGTTCTCAAAGATTAAATAAGAGCATTCCAAGGTCATAGATTATTAAATGGTAGAAATTGGATTTGAACTCAGGAATATCCAAATTATATTCTGTCATATGGTACATTAGAGCTTTCAGCAAGCAATGGCTTTATGATGGATGAATGCCTCTCCACACTTATTCCTGTCAACCTTTCTAAATCATGACTTTAATTATGTAATTTTCATCCTCTCAAGAAAGAGACAAGGGTTAAGAGTCTATAATTTTCATTGCCCATTTAGCCCTTAGTAACCCCAAATAGGATGTTATCTAAGTGAAACTGTGGTAGTTATGCAATGTAGTATTAAGGCAAGACCTCAAATCTTTACCAATCCCCTTCCCTAAAGGCCACCCTCAAGAAAACATATGGTCTCAGGAATTCGCAGTATAAATATCAAACTCTCTGAACAAGATTCAGGTAAAATTTGCCTTTGCATTCTCATCCCCAGTATGCTCTCATACAGAAGTCCAGCTCTAGAAGGAGCTCATCTTTCACCTGGCCCACAGACAAGCCCTCTGTTACAGCTTCATGCCTGACCTTCTGTGGTCCTGCTTGATCTTCTATGCTGTGCTCTGCCTACTCTACTGGCTCCTTCCAGGTCTAACTTGAAGTCAGCTTTGAGGCCTCTAGCACCCAATGCTCTCTCTTTCAATCCATTTCTAGTGCACTGGTTATCCAAAGGCTGCCCACAACTCTTAGAATAAAATCCAAATTCATGATCTAGTTCCTCTATAATTCAGCACTGCTTTATTCTATCTCTAGAACCATCCTCAATAATACCTGACATGTTCCTGCTTTGGAATTTTTTTATTTGCTGTTTTACTGTCCAGAAAATCCTTACCACATATAAACCACTCTTTTGTATCCTCTAGATCTCAGGTCAGATGAAAACTATGAGTGAGATCTTCCTTGCTTATATTTACAAAACAGCAAAGCTTCCCATCTTCTTCTGCTACCATATACAATAACTCCATGCTGGCCCCTACTTTTTACAATTGCCACTTAGAACATCATACAGTGTGCAAAGTTCAGAGCTTTATTTCACACATTATCTTTAGAGATGTTAGGATTTGTTTTAGTGAGATTTATTGTTTGTTTATTTGATTAACTTTTCATCCTCCTCCAACTAAATGTATATCTTTGATTAAGTTTTGTTGCTATTACCTCTTCTTTCAAAGTGGTCTCAGAATAGTTTAACTCCCACAGAGTACCCCTCATTACTTCCTGTGAAAGTAGAAGATGGCCCACTAGTTCCCAAATCTGGCCCCCCTCAAATTCACCTGATGTTTTCTTGTGATGCTACCACCAAACATTTGGAGATCTTGTCCTACATGGACTTCCAGGCATCTCCAGAGGCTGACAGGGCATTGCGTGGTCAACAAGTACTTCACATAATTCTGATATACAGCCAAATTTGCAAATTGCTGTGAGAATTTTAAGAGATTCAGACAGTAGAGATCTTAAAGATAATCTGCCAAAAGTCAAAACAACTGAATCAACTTGGGAAAAATAGGTATGTTTACCAATGTTGTCTAATGGAAAATGAAGACCCTCCCCCACCACAAACCCACCTATCACACACACATACACAACCAGTTTTCCTTGATCAGTACCAGGTAGAGCACTGGCTAAAGTAGATCATTCAAGAACTTACTAAAATTCTCAAATTTCCAGGTGATTCCCCTTTGGGAGACTTAAGCAACTCTGGAAATGATATTAAAAAAATACTTTCTGATTTTGAGAAAGTCAGACAGGCCACTGAGAACAAACACTAAACCCTTAGCACTTATAGAATTCTAGCACTAGCTAAGATTCCAGATATATCCTAGGAATACTGTGCATTCCATGGTGAAGTATGACAGAATGATTACTATCATCATAATCAGAAACCCTGCTGTGTGAGCTTGGGCAAGCAACCTCAGCACTCCAAACCTCAGTTTCTTTATTTATATAATGGGCATAAAGCCAGCTACCTCACTGACTGAACCTAGTTCAGTTTGTACATAAGACTCTATCCAAATGTGGCTACTCTCTATCCGGCCTATTCAAAACCAGGCCTGAATCTCACCTCCACGCTGGATCCTAACCCCTTACTTGAACTCAGGCAAAAGAATTTGCCTTCTCTTCAGGGACAGAAGGGCAAAAGGATATCAATGAAAATCACTTGATAAAGCTGAACTTGAATCTGATTTTGTTTATTTTGTCCTTTCCCTTTCCCTTCTCCATGATCTGACTTGTCATAGGCCCCTTTTTCTATTGAGACCTCACTCCATTTTGTGGAGAGGCTAGTGTTGATGCAGGAAGTGATGAAATCGTACCATGTTCACTGCAGTTCTGCATTGCTAGTGAAGAATAATTCATTATATAACATGCAATGTCCTAGGACATAGCATACATTATAATACAATAGCAGTATCCTACTGATTGTGAATATTGACTGATGGTTCTATACTTCCCAAACACCTTCCATATTGAGCGTGGCTTGGTTCTGGGGTTACAGGAACAAATTGGACACACAAAATAAATCTGCCTTCAAAGACCTAATACCCACTGAAAGTATCAGATTTCCCATGTTAGTACCAATATCAACTACTCATCAAAAAAAGGGACACTATTTTTTCAACTGGAAAAAATATTTTACACAAACCTTCATTATATGCATATATATTATTCAGTAGTTGCACACAAGTAGCGCTATTCTATTATACTATGCACTATAAGACATATATCTAAAATAAAAATGTGTAAAGGAAGAAATAAAAATAAACATAAGTTCTAATACTTTCTTGTTTTTCCTTTTGTTATCCCCCTAGATCAGTGCACACATTTAGAGGATGGTTTTGCAGCTTCAGCTCAGCCATTGTCTACCTGTATAGTCTTGGGTCAGCAAGCTATCCATCTGGTGCTTCAGTTTTCCTTGCAAAATGGAAATAGCCACACCCTTTTTGCAATGACATTGAAAGAATGAAAATGATATAATTTAGAGAAAGTATTTATTACTAGCATATTATAAACACTCAAAATAATGGAGATATTACCCCTATACTATTACTAAGTGGTTCACAAAGCACAGTTCAGAAAATAGATAGTAAATCAGTACGTCTCCAAAGGGTGAAAGACATGCTTCTTAGTCTTATTAGTATCGAGTATCAGTATGGCTGAAAGTTCAAGACCCAACTGGAGATTAAATTCTCCATTGAAACAGATGCAGGTGGGACATTACAGTCTGCACAAGCTGTTCCCATTGTAAATCTTTTTGTTTGATCCTAAGGAGGGCTTTCTAGCTGATACTAGATCACAAAGGTCTCAGCTGTCACTTCCCACCTGCTGCCCTGTCTCCTTCACAGACAGCCACCTAGGTCTATGGGGAGCCTACAGTGGGACTAGCTGGTACATGCATTACAGCTTATTAAAGGACATGGAAAAGTGCTCAGACCCCAATGCAGATCCAAGAGGTAGTTTTCAAATTTCCCTGTTTTGGATGGGAATGCTTTAAAACTGAACTATGTTTTCCTTGGCAAAGATACCCCCCATTAGATGCAATTTCTCTCTGACATTTCAGGAATTGTTTTATGTCTGAATTCTCTATAAGGATTGTCCATGGAGGTCAGAATGGAAATTACAGTTATAAGAATGCTCACATTAGCATACAGAGTAATGCACAAGCCCCAAGCTAAATATCTCCATCCTGACTGGCCTGCCAGTGTGATGATTAACAAGTTGGGCTCTCACACTGGGGACTGGACTGGGAGCACTCCCGGGACGGCTGCTCCAGGGCCAACATGGGCAACGTGTGTTTAGTCTATCAGAGTATTTACTCAGGACGCCTATCACCGTGGAACCGAGACAGCCGTCTGAGAGAGAACTGCCTGCATGCCCTGCAGGGCACGAAGGGATAAGGTGGATCTATTTTTTTAACAAGATTCCTTTCCCAACTTAACTCAGCCCTCACTTCCAGGAAAGCTTTGGTAAGTTGGTCAATCATGGTAGCCCAGACGAGCCTAGGCCACAAAAAGAAGGTTTCGGAGGGTTACAGGTCCTACCTGCTGCCTCTGGGTGCCAGATACAGTACCCACCCCTTCAAATCATGTCGAGCTCATACTTGGCAAGGGGATCCCTTTTAGCAGTCTTTATGCTTGAAAAAACAAGGATCTTCAGATATACAGAGATCTGATAAAATATAGAATCTAAAGAATCTGAGTTTGAACCCCACCTGTGTGTGATACTAGCCACACAAGTCACTTCACTACTCTCATTCGGTTCAGATAGTAGAAATTACAATAACTCACTTCAGAAAATAACAAAAATCAATATGGTCAATAATAATAGTTTTACCAGAGAGATGTTTCTCTCTGGCCAAATCTCTAGTCACTGTGGCAGTAGTACAGAGAAGGAACTTGCAGTTATCTGATCAGGTTGCATATTACAGGGCATGTCCAGCGAGAAAACCATGAGCCAGGAGTGCCTGCACATAGCCATACACCAGCAAGTAGAAGCAGAATAAAGACAGGCACTGGATGATGATTCTGGACTGTGAGAACCAAACTGTTGATAAGTGCAAGGAGGAACACTGAGAATTTCTGCAACAACAGCAACCTGCTTAGAACAGCACAACATACAGTGGAGCCAAAAACATGGGGAGAAGAAAAATGGACACAAGAAGAGAAAAAAGGTTCTATTTACTACATCTGACCCCGGAGTGGGAAATGAGGAGGGCTTAGTTCTCTAGAGCTGAGACATCAGAATTATCATCATCACCATGTTATGGTATCTATTTACTGTAATTTCTTGAATTTATGCGAAGGAGCCTCTTTAGTAGTCTATGTATAATTCTGCTGATAACATAGGTTGAGTTTGTCTCACAAATTCTGTACAAAGTAGATCACCTAATGGTACAAGGTCTACCATTCCAGGGATTAGAATGTGGAAGAGAAGGTAAGTCTCTAAGTCACCCAATTGAGGGTCAAATACATTTACAACCAGGACAGGCCTGGCAGGTGTGCTTGATGCAGTAAGTAAAGGTAGAGGTGGGAGGGAGAGTAGAGGGAAGGGAAATGGATCTGAACAGCTATAGATTCAACCAGTACTGGAGGGAATAAACATCAAAGAAAGGGTGAGTCTGCTTCCCAGAAATATGCCATCTCTTTATCAGTGTTTTTCAAAGTACAAGTCAGCACTCATTAGCAGATGATTAAATCAAGTATATGGCACTCCACCAGCATTTTTCAAAAATGAAATATAACAGTCTAAACTGCAATAGAACAGAAGACAAATATTAAATTGAGTCACACATAGGAAAGGATTGTTTCATGAAAGTTGTATGTACAAATGACTGAGGATATTTAAATGTAATTGAATGTATATATTTGTTTGTGATTAATGAAAAACATCCAAAATCCACTGATAGGTTTTTAATAGATCCTCAAAGAGATGCTATTCAAAAACTGCAAAGCACCACAGAAATATGGTTGCTTTTAATTTTTTCTCATGAGTTAAATTCTCAGGCTTTCTAATACATTACCCTCTTTCATTTTTGATGGTTTTAAATCCTGACTCCAAAATGGAAACACCTACAATATAAAAAATTACCAAATCCTAAATCTTACACTGCTCGGTTCTGATTTAATCTGTCTGAGTGAAGCCTAGCAAAGGGTATATTTTATACCACCTTCCCAGGTGCAGCTGAGACTGGTATCCACAGGATTAGGTGACTTTACACTTGTGATGCCTTTGAGAGAAAAGTAGAGAAGAGATGATTGTGCTTACTTTCCAGATGAAGACATTAAGCTCCAAGTCAGCCAAGACTGCATCCATTTGTTAGTGTCAGAGTCGGACTGGAAGCCAGGTCTCCTGACCCCAGGTTCAGAGTACCCTCTACTCAGTGTCCCACATTCACCCTTTTACTCAGCATCTACTTTCAGTTTAATGTAAGGCTACCAATGAGAAGACAGACTGGAAAAAAAAAAAAGGTTACAATCTCAGCATTTCTTTGCACAATCGTTCTCGGAAATGCGTCAACAAATGCAAGTCCCTCCTTACTGGAATAACGAAATAGACTACTTAAGTAAATCAAGCCATTTGATGGAGGCCAAGAGAGCTATTGATACCAGTTTGCCTGTCTCCAAGGAACAAAATACTGAAAGGCGAAGGCTTAAAATGAATGAAAATGTATCCAATGCACAATCAAATGAAAATGCTGTGGGCCCATGGCCAGGGATTATCTGCCAATTGGATCTCTTTCAGCGCCCTAAATTTAACCAGCTGGGATTCTTTTTCTCTCTCTCTCTTTTCTTTGTAAGTATCATCTTTTCAACCTTCTGAAAGTAAGAGATTTTTCTTTTAATGGGAAATCTGTATTTCATCATAAAGATGGAACACAACGTGCTTGGTTTAGCCAATCTCCTGGGAAGTAGGTTCTTTGTGTACTGTATGCTTGGCATAAAAGACTCACATTCCAGCAAGTTTATTTCAGGCATGATAGACTAGAAGCATATATCTGTGGAACTTAAGTTATAACCTCATCTCCATTCCCAACATATTAATAATACTTTGCATTTGTAGGTCTCTCTATCACCTTCAAAATTGGACCATGTTCTTTACAAATTCCAAGTTTTCCAAAATGCATTGAATAAATGGAGGTGAAGGCATGGGCATATGTGGGTGTGAGGTGGGGAAGAGGGGGTGAGAGGAGATAAAAAAGAGGAAGGGAGAATTAGAAAAGTAAACGCAGGGATTCATAGTGGCTGCAATTTTAAAGAAAATTATTGTAATTGAAAAATAACAGTCATTCATCACAAGTGAAAAACAAAAATCCTCTACTTGTAATCAAATCACGAGGTTAAGGCTATGTCTACAACAGTGATGGGGGGTTTGAGTACAGCACTAGCTCTCACCTCGTGTTTGCACTGCCAATGCCACAATTACCCAAATGAACTTATATTACTTATTGCACCTGGGGAGAGTGGCTTTCAGGGAAGGATTTAGAGACCTCTTTGGGGAGGTGTTGAGGAACACACTTAAGGAGCACAGGGGCCTGCCCTGAGCCACATCCTGTATAGACCATTTGTTCTGACCTGGGAGTTGCACTTTGGATGGTTTGACCCAGGTTTGTGACATTGGCTTCTGCTCACGGTTGCTACAGAGGGGTGATCATCCTCACAAGTAGACTGAAAAGAATTCCAGAAAGAGAAAACCCTCTGACAGCATCCAGTCTGACCAAAAGGATGTTTGGGCTCTAGGGTTACCACAAAGCAACATGGGATCATCTCTCTAGCTAATCATGTCTGAAAGTGGAGAGGAATTCAGGAAGAGATGTATTATCTATCTTTTGATCCAGTCACTCATCCATTCAACAAACATTCCCTGACTAACCTATAGATGTGGCTCCTGCACACAATCATTTACTTTTGCACTACACATAGTGCACTACCAGGGAATAGGGTAAAGTGAAATACAGATCCTCTTACCATGCTGTGCCTCCAGAGGGGCTTTGACTCTTCCAGAACATCTCTCTTCCTACAGATCAACCTTTGCTCAAGAATTACATTTGGTCAAAAGGAGTGCCTTCGTAAAAAGTTCAGAAAAGTATGCTATGGACTGGCCAGAACCCTGTTCCTATGTTCATGCACCAAGCTGGGCAATAAGGATATAAAGAAGAAAATGACCACCAGGAGACAAAAATTAAGTAATTACAATAACACATCACATACTACTATAAAGATGGTTTGTTAGAATCACAATAGAAACCAAAAGAGAAAATTACCTGTTTAAAATCAGCGTTGATGCTGCTCACAGGGAATTGTTCAGAAAGAAGAATAAGAAGACAATGACAAAGGGAGGAGGAGGTAGAAGAGAATTGTGACCTCTGTGCTGACTGTTCTTATCAAATGTGGGAAATGTGGCTCAGAGAAGCTGAGGGTACCTAGAGAAAATAAAGTGAAGTTCTAAGACAGGTCATGCTATTTCCAAAACTCTTGTTGTTTTCTAGAACACCCTCTGCCCCACAGATATTTATCAGGTCTATACTAGGCAGAGATCTGCCAGGATGGATGCTGGCACAGAAGATGGAGATGTCAGAAACACAGGAGCAGCTGAGAGCATAAACCGAGAGCAGACCACCTTGATTTGTATCTTAACTCCTCTTCCTCTTCTTGCCTCAGTTTGCTTCTCTGGAAACTGGAGAAAATAGTACCTAAGAGGGTCTGGGTAAGAATTAAATGAGATCATTTATGTAAAGTAATAGGAATGGTGCCAAATACATACAGCACTGTACTAGCTATAGTACTATACAAGTGCTAATATTAATGCTATTAATTGTAGTGACAGTAGTATCACCTCGCAGTTTAGTGAGAAAGGGGGTTTGTTACAAACACAAGTAACTGGTATATAAAGCAGAAAGGGCCAATATAAAGCCCAGGAAGTGAGGAAATTTTTGAATTAAAAGATCACTGGAAAAGTCTATAGTTAGAGTCTGTCACATATACACCTATAAAACAAAGAGATAGGCCCATTTTAAAGGTAATAAAACTGAGAATTAGAGATGCTGGAGAGATGCTAAATGACCTGCCCAATCTAAGACAGCTATGATTTTGGACTCTACCTACTTATTATTAGACGATATTACTTTTTTTTTAATTTTGTTTTTATAATTATTTCAAATTTACAGAATAGTTTCAAAAATAATCTAGAGCACTCATGTAGAATCTTTTTAAAACTCATATTGTCAATTTTAATACTTTACCACAAATTTTGTATCACTGCTTTTTATCTTTTTTCTGAACTACTGAAGTGTTTGCATACATCATCTTCCTTTAGTGCATATATTTTTAAAGAATAGAATATTCCTACAACTAGAAGATGAGAAAGATTGCATAGCAGTAGATAGTGATTCTAGCCAACAAAACTGTATTATATACTTGGTTCAAAGTTGCTAAGACTAGGTCTTAAATGTTCTGCTTGCATAAAAGAAATTATAATTATGTGGCATGACAGAGTTGTTACTTAGTTACAGAAGGCATACTGCTATATGAATTCACACAATGATGTATGTCAAATATATCAGTTTTTAAAAAGAATAAGCATCTTCCTAAATAAATACTTAGAAAATTTAGTATTGATAGATACTTTTATCTAATCCAGAGGACATATTTCAATTTTATTGTTTCATCAATGTGCTTCCTAACACTTTTATCCGCTGGTTCAAATCCCATCCAGTACACAAATCCCATCCAATACAACAAATCCCATCCAGTATTGCATTTAGTGGTCTTTAGCCGATAGTCACGCACTTAATTTGAACAGTTCCTCTACTTTGTCTTTCATGACATTGGCCTGCAAAAAGTAAAGGCCAGTTATTTTGAAGAATGTTCTTTGCCTGGATGACAAGAGTCCTGACAAGAGTCTGGCTGTGCATTTTCCAACCAGAACACTACATAAGCAACGTTACACCCTTCGACAGGTATCACCCTTCTGCACATAGACCTCCAAATGCCTCATGGTGCCCATGTACTCTTCCTTAGTGAAATCCACTGATCAGCAATTATTCCTTTCCTCCAAAGTAAATTGACCATTTGCCCACTTGTGATTAATATGTGGGGAGACTTCAGAAGTTAATCTGACCCTTCTCCTTCAGAAAATGACACAGGGTATTCCAGGAAATAAACCTGAAATTTGCTCTGCGCTTGTTTCAAATCCCAATTCAGAACATGAAGTGGGAAGAAACCTGGGATGGCAGCAAAGAGAAGGCCCACAGTCTTTCAAAGTTCCATCCAGTAAATATTTCTGCTCATTGACAAATGTAAAACACTGTAATGGTAAAGACAAAGAAAGATGAAGGAGATATGATATATGATCCAAGTGAAGGAAGCAGAAAATTAATAACATCTTTGTCCATTCGCTTGGCTAATTATCAGACATCTCTTAATTAAGAGATAGCATATTATTTACTCCTAGCTCTAAAATCTATCAACCAAAAGGTTCACACAGGAAACATGATAGGTATGTATATAAAAACTGGGTCACTGATTATATAAAGTTGCCTAGTTGTTGACCAATTCATTTATTTAACAAATGGTGCCATGCTTGTTAATGAGGATATAAAAGGACCTAAGTCAGATAGGATCGCTATCCCCAGAGAGGTTACCTTTCTCACTATATATATGTGGTTGGTACTTTATAATGTTCAGAGAACTTTGAAAGAAAGAACTCCATTGGATCCTGATTACAACCTTAGACAACGTGTTTATCGCTCATGAGGTTTAGAAGAGCTGGACCACATGCCCAGTTGCCCAGTTGAAAGTGACACTGTCAGGATATGTTATTCCAAGGCCTGTTTTGGGGGCTAGTACATGCCATGTGTGTGACTTATATACATGTCAGCAGACAAGGAAGAAGGTGAGAAAGAAAATAGTCTCATGTCAAGCACAATTTCCTTTTCCCTATTAATTTCCATTTTTCTAGCAGCCAAATATGTGTAGAAAAACAGTTCTTAGTTGTATATCCTAAAAATACTAACCTTCCAACATTTGAAATAAGGGTGTTTGGAAAAAGAGCAATCATTATTCCCCCAAAGTATGTACTTTATTGTTGAATATAACAATGATCATATTCAAAAAACAGCTGGATATCCTTTTCCTGCCTTAGCTTTGATAAGCCAAGACAGGAAGCTAATAGATTATAAATGCTTTGTGATAATGTCTTTGGAACCAATTGATTTTTTTCACTTATTTCTAGACAATGCTAAATAAGCTGAAAAACACCAGTAGAGTTTTCCATAGCAACTCATGACACAAAAGCCATCCAATGAGAAGGCTGAATGCATTAATCCTTTCTCCTTGATGGTCCTTTACATTTCTTTGGACTGTCACTTAGAATCAGCAGGTAGTGACACTGGAATTCCAGTTAGAACATAAATGGACTGTCCCATTTTATTCTGGCTAATCTCCCTTTCACTCTCTCAGAAATGCTAACATCTAACTGGAGATCATTAGGAAAGTCTTCATAATTTTATGGGACTCTTTTTTTCTTTAACATTTGAAACCTCAGCTACCTAATAAATAACTCCTTTTATCACAAGTGTGGATGTTCCTGTAATGCTACCTGCAACATATCAAGGCTCCAAAAGTTATCTAATGTGCTAGACAGAAACTACTTTTGACCTCTGGGTTAACCAACAAACCTGACTGCTTTAAAGGTTCCCTTCTGTTCTGGCTGTTGCTTCAAGTTGTAAATCACTGCCACTCAGGCCAATGACAAAACAGGGTATCAGGACCTTTTCTGACATAGTAGAGTTTGTGATTAAATATAGTCCTGTCTTCCTTTCTCAGTAATCAAGTATGTGGACATTATATATAATCCTGAGAAGAGGCCTTCTTAGCAAACTAAACATAGAATAAAAGCAACCTGTGTCAGTGATTAGTAGTTAAAAGTTTTAATCACTTTTAGAGACCCATGTCTTAGGTTTTTAGGGAGCAATGTCTTCCCATTGGCTTTGCCTTCCACCAGCAAAGCTTCACCCCCAGCCAGAGCTCAAGTGGAATCTCCTTTAGGACACCATCCCCAACATTCCAGTCAGAGGTGAGTTTCTCACCTGTGTTGCGAAGCACCCCAACACCTCGTCTTTAACAAATACCACTCTAAAATAGTGATTTCCTTAGACATCTGCTTTATCCACTTCAGAGTAGTGTTTTTGAACATATCCTAGAGTTTTTGAACACAGTCTCTGAAAAGACAGATCCCAGTCTGACTCTAAGCTGATCTATTTGTTCTCTTTGGAGATGTGGACAAATTGTTTAAGATAAGGATACTAAATATATATATATATATATATATATTATATATATAATGAGACTAAAAATAGATACTTCAAGCAGGCACTTGCTGTTATGAGGTGATTAAATGAGATGAGATGCAGAAAATTACTAGCACAGATGCTACAAAAATAGCAGCTGTTGTGGCTGCTGTGCCACCAACATCGTTATTATAAATATTACTAAGTTGTAAAGGTTATCATGAACTCTACCTTCTCTTCATCCTTGAATTTTCATGCTCTAGAACTTTAAGTATGTGGACACTGAACTATTTGTGATGAATTTTGAAGACAAAGATGGGTTAAGATGCTGGTCAATGATCTCTTAGGCTCCTAGAGCTAAGTTAAAAGCAGGAAATTCCCTCCCTTTTCTTTCACTAACCAAAAGCTAAACACTAATTCTTGGTCTCAAGGAACAAGGATATTAGTTTTAGTTCTTTTAGTGGGGAGGGATGTGGATTTTTTCAACTATATTTCATGGTTCAGGGGGGAAAAACCAGGTTACTTTTAAACATTTGGTTTATTAAAATTTTCCCACATCACACAAAGAAGCTGGAGACAGATGACAGATGCTAAATTCTTGCTGAGTCAAAAATGTAAAAGAATCATGACAAATCGTTTCTTGGTTTCCTTGTTTTTCCTTTGAAAAAACAATTTACAACGTGGGATGGGTTTGCTCCTCTTTATTCTTCTAACTCCTCAGAAAGTCCATGGCAGGCTCTGTCTGAAAGGTCAACTTGACCCCATTGGCCTTATTCCTTAGCCCCAGAGACATAAGACACAGGTTGTCTGTCACATACATCCCTGACATCTCAAAGCAAAAATTTGAAATTAAACTTCTGAAAAGGAGACCCTGCCAAAGTCAGTCCAAGTGTTTTCTTTCTACAAAATTTAAATATGTATTTAATTGGACCCTGCCCAGCAGTTCCACATCTAAGAATCTGACAAACAGCTTTATCTCTTGAAAACATTCCACAAGATCCATTCAGGATATAAGTAAATTTCAGGGTAGAATATGACCTTTTGGTCAATAATAACACCTAACATTTGTTTATATGCTTACTGGAGTCAAGTGTTATATTGAAAATCTAATAGGTGTGGTTACATTTGACACCACGTGTAAAACCACAAGGAGACTGTAAGCAGCATTATACCTATCATACATATGAGCAAATGGACCATACCAAGTGCAAGTCTTGGTCACTGAGAGGGTGGTAGAGCTGGGTTCAAATCAGAAAGGTGTAGCTCAGAGTCAGGACCCTCCCTCACTGTGAAGCTCCAGTGTCCCTTACTCCATAGCAGTCAACTAGTTCCATATCCCTGGATTCACTAAATTCATAAATCCCTTATATTTACCATTACTTACTGCTAATTTCCCTGACACTGCTCTTCACCAGCACCCTGAGCTGAGAATGAATCCTGAACTTGCAAAGCTGCAAGTGAATGAAGGCAGAAGTTAAGGCAAAGCTTAGCTCCCAAAGCTCCAAAGAGTTTCCCTGCCTCATTCACCACAGCTCATGATATGGAGGCCATACATACCATGTCCAGATAGTATATGAAATGTCTTACCTGTTTAGTTCAGACAGATGACATCATTTACACAGGTGGGAACATAGGATGTGCTATCAGTTCTGGCTACTTCCAAGCATACCCCTTTAGGTCAGTGATGTTGGCTTTTTATTGAACCTCAGTGTTCTAATTTCTAAACATGCAAAGTTTTTCAAGATTGTTGAAATTGGGTAACACACATAAAGCATTTAATGATAGCTGGGATTCAATAACTGTTAATATCTTTGTCCATTAAAAGGCAGGATCTTTTAATAGCTTTTAACTTTTCTGTAATCTAGCTTGAAGAATCACTAAAGAGAGAAATGATGTTCATTCATGAACACTTACTTTGTACTTAAAATGTGCCAGCCATCTGAACAGGGGTTTGAACCCATACTAGACTATGGAGGTTTATTTCTGGGAATTAAAAGGATTAATTAAACCCCTGCCTAGACCCAGGCACTTAAATGGAGAATTTCACTTAACCTCAAAACCACTGAGGTCAAGTATCATTAGCCTTGATTTACATATAAGAAAAAAGATTTGCAGATAAGAAATTGGAAAGTTTGCCAAGATCCCACAGCTCTGAAAGAGTCACCACTATAATGATACTTTCTCAGGACTCTTGGTCCTTTGCCGCCATCTCATTGGTTTTTAATCTTGGAAAAGTAAAGCATGAACAGGACTGGGGGGTAGCACGCAGGTCCAGGATTCTATAAGACCCAGTAGCCCCAATAGATAGGGGATTGGCCAACCCTTACATCAGATTATTATTACGCTTGTTTCAACCTGAACTTTGATTGCAAGAGGCCAATGGGCCCTTAGAACAAAGAAAAAGGATTTCTCATCGCAAAATGAAAGAGATTTATGATGGTTTTTTTATCATATTTTTTCCAGCTAGTATATGCTTATACTTGTGAAGCACTCAAGATATGATTTGCTTTTATTGTCGCACAGGTTGTAGAGAGTTCCCAAACTAATCAAAAAGAACCCAACCACTATTGAATAGATACACTGATTTAGGTCAGTTTGCAGCAGAATCCTGCCTTGAAAGTGACAGCGAGGCAGACCTACTAAAAATTGTCAAACTTTCTCTTAAGTTTCATAATGAAAGACAGTTTAACATGTCTGTTAATAGATCAGGTTCTGGGTCAGGTCACAGGGATTGAATTCCAACATGACTTCTCAAACTTCTATGTGGCTCTTGTTTCTCTTCACCTACAAATGGTAATTCCTCATAATCAGAATGAGCAAATAGGCTGCCAGAAGGAAAAGTATATAGGACAAAAGAAAGTTCTCAGTAAGTGTTAGCTCAAGATCCCAGTCTAATTAATGTGTGAGTCACACAAGAGATACTCATTATCTTTCATGGAATTATCTTTCATGGAAGGAACACATTTACAAGACAGAGGAAGAAAGAAAACGTAAGTAGGCAGGAGAGGTGGTGAGACTGGAAAGGGTGAAAACCCTACATCCCCCCAGGCAGGAAGTGCTAATCTGCCAATTTGTGTGTTTGCCCATATAAACTGTAGTGGGTCTTTTAATGTACCCTTGTAAGGTCCCTTTTTCATTTGGGATGACCCAGCTGTGTTAAATTCCCAAGACCTTCTTCTGACTTTTACTAGCTCCAGTCTCTAACACTGGTTGATTTGGGAGCACATGTCCTCACACTATGACAACCAGGAACAGGGAATTGAGCACACAGTTCTGATTCCTTACTGAGTGTTATCCCAAGGAGTCAGTTAAAGTCTTTGATGATCCAGTGAAAGATGCGAAGTGGAGATTCACCTACAGAATAATAATAATGAGCCAGTAATCACTGAACTGACAGATACCATTGTAAGTACTTATCTGTATTCAACTGCTTTTTTGTTAAAGCAACTCTAGGAGCTAAATGCCATTAACATCCTTATTTTATATAGAGAAAAATAGATTAGTTACATAATCACAAAGTCCCACAGCTACTAAGCAGCAGGACTAGAACTCATAGTGAAAGGCAGACCACAGACCTAGGAGAAATTGACTCAAATCTTTCTGGAAGCAAAGACAAATTCATTATTATCAACTCATTAGGGAAAGGTATGCTACCTCTGTAATTTGGGACTTCTGTGGGATGATAGGTGTAACTGCTCCTCTTACCCTAGAGACATGCTAGTATCTTAAGCCTGCATATAAGACACTTCAGCCTTCCCTGCTGTAAAATGACTAAGTTGCTAATAAAAGCAATGCCTCTCATGGTAACTAGTGCCAGCCCCACTCTCCAAGTGCCAATGGCCTGTTGGCTTTTCCCACCAACTTTTCTGGATGGCTCTAAGCAGACAAACCACCCAGACTGCTGCAAATGTTACTTGGAGAAGAGCACGTGCCAGCAGCAACAGGAAAGGGGCCCACCCTCACTGCAGATGGAGCTTTCCTAAATAAATCTATCCCCCAAATAAGTTAACTATTCTTACCAGGGACTCTTATGAAGCTTGCAATTGCCAAACACTTCAAGATCAATTTCATGAGCATTTCCCGGATCACTCTATAAGATTGCATTGGCCATTTTACAGAATGCTTTGGTTCTTGCACCAGGGTGGAGAGGCAGGTACTCAGAAGGCTGCCTCAAGGTTCAAAGCCACATAGCTCCAGTGTGCCAAATCATTAGGCTGGCTGGAGAGAAAGGACCCACTTGCATTTTGGTTTCTCACTTGCCAAATCTCAAAGGACTATGGATATTGAGACATTTTGCTAGGACAGAAAGGAGCATCAGCCAACTTTTTAACTCCTAAAAATCCAGTACAAACCAAGTGGTTGAGGAACAAAATCTGCAGACTGGAGAATCTTAAACCTTAAATTTCTCATGATCACAAAGAAATAGGTACATCTAACGTTGTCTAAAAGATTATGGGGCTTGGAAGTCATGAAAATGTAGGCCTAATCCACCATTTAACTATGGCACCAATGTGGACAAATTATTTCACTGAGCCTTAGCTTTCATATCTACATATCATCCTTGATTTACATGGAGTCACATATGAGTAAACTAATTATCAGACCATAAGTTGGAAATGCATTTAATGCACCTAACCTGGTCTCAACCTAAGTTTATTTCTTTAATGTGTATCATTGTCACACCATCCTAAAGTTAAAAAATTATAATTTGAGTCATGTAAATTGGGGGGAGGGGGTGGTAAACTATAAACAAACAAATCAGAAAAGTTTAGGTTGTGATGTTAGAAAGAATTAAAGCGGAGTAATATGTTAGAAAGCATCTGGAGAAGGGGACATAGCATCTGCCTAACAATAAGTTGGGAGCCCTCTCTAAATGACAAGGCATTACTAGTCACACAAAAAAATATCGGGCGCTTCAGGCAGAGAAGACAAATCGCATGTGCATGTGCAGAGATCCTTAGGTCACTAGAATTGACACATCCAAGGAAGAGAGAGATGGTCGCTATGACAGGTATACAGTGAGCCAATGCGTGAGGGGTATATGGTGATGGTGGGGCAGCAGAAAAGGATCAGGTAAAGTAACACTTGTAGGGGAGGGAGTACAGATTGATTCCAAGTAAAGTGGGAAACTGCTGGAGAATTTTAAGGATCTTGTTTGTATTTTATAAAATGACTTTGGATGCTCCATCAAATAAGAGTGTAAGTAGGAGAGCAGGTAGGAGGTTACTACAGTAATCTAAGCTAGATCTGAGGTTAGTTTGGACTAAGGTAGTAACTGGGAACAAAGAGATAGATTCAGGTATAGGTTATAGTTAATGTAACAGAATGTGTTAATGATTTTTAAGTGAGAACAAAGGGAAAGGGAAAAATCAAGGATGATTAATGGAGCAGAAAGAAAACTACAAGAATTCTCTTTAATTTTGTACCGTCCACGAATCTGGTACCACAGGTTAAATTAGCCCTCGCAGCACTGCATAGGAAAGCGATAGCATTATCTCCACTGAACAAAAGGAAAAGCAAGCTCAGATGATAGGGTGAATAACTAGTTCCAACTAACAGAACTTTGTGACTCCATTGATTTTTGCCTTTTGAGATTTCAAAGGTTCTAGAGCTTGATTCTAGCAGATGAAGTTATATTGTCTGCAAGAAGCCTTTTCAGACATCCAGGCACTGCTGTTACATCAAGCACTTTGGGAGCCAAGCAGGGTTGAAGCACCATGCTGGGAAATTCAAGGGCAGGTGTCACGTGCAATCTGTTTTACATCAGCTGCCCAGGGTAATTTCAGCCCTATGGTCTCACATGCCCTGTGACATGATAACATGTGACAGGGACAACCAGGGCGACCCACCAGCAGCAGAGAAGACGAGCAGCTGTAGTTCTTATTATTGTACTATTTATTGTTATTATTATTATTATTATTACTATCAAGTAGCTCTTTTCACTGAGAGTCAATACCAACTACTTTTATTGGCTTTATATATAATATAAATGGAATCACACAGTGTGTTCTCTTTTGAGTCTGACTCATTCACTGATCAGTATGTTTTGAGACATCTGTATTATAGTTTGGAGTCATAGTTGGCCACTGCCAACTTTTAAACCCAGATGGTCATGGTCAGTGACAGTGGTTCATATGGACATGGTGGTCTATGGAAAAGAGCATGAGTGTAAGAGCCAGAAAGACTGGGACTAAAATCCACGCTGACCCATAGGGAAATGTGAGGCCTGGAAAAAGTTTCTTAACTCTCTAAGACTCCAGTTTCCTCTTCTCTAAAAAGTAGACAACAAAACCACCAACTTCATAGGGTTATATGAGAATGACCTATGCCTACATAAAGTGCTTGTACTACAGAATACATGAAAATGAATCCCCAAAAAACCCATCATTATCATCATCCTAAAATACTGAAAAGAAAATGCCATTGTCCTTAGTGGCAACCCTCCTGCATTCCTGGGGGAGGAAGCAGGCAGGGGGTGGTGGGGGTGGTGGAAACCTGTAGAACTTTCCATGAAAGTCTTTGAATTTAGAAATCAAAAATCTGTAACAGTTTTCCAGTTCTTGACTTTACCCTAAACCAGTATCTTCCTCTGAAATAACATGCACAGAGTGAATTGTTAAGCAGATACCTGGGGTTGCTAGCTTTATAGTCTTGTGAAAGTGAAGTAATTACATCCTTAAACTTCCCTTTTACTATGAGGCATGAAATGAAACTCCAGGCAAATGAGCCCCTCTGAGCCTTATGTGCCTGATCTATGCAAAAATAAAGTGAACTAAAGGTTCAGTGCTCTCTCCCCTCTGCCTCCCCCTATGCCCAGTTCAGTGTAGAGGAAAGGATGAGCAGTAACAATCTGGATGTTTCTTTGAGTTAAGTAGAGGCAGAGGTGGCCTGTTCTAGCATAGAAAAAAAAGATAGTTCCTTAGAAGTTCAATGAGTTGTGAATATAGAATAGGGAGTTATAAATGAGATAGAGAAAGCCAAAGTAGGGTATCATGAGACACTCTCCTGTCTACAACTAAAGACCATAATTTGTAATTGTAAAAATGCACATTTATACTTCTCTTCTGATTTCCTATGAGTTTTGGCATTTCGTGCCTCGTCTATTAACCTCTGTGACTTTGCAACCGACCAGGCAGATGTTACTAGTCTGTTTCACAGACGAGGAAAACAAAACACACAAAGGCTAAGAGATTTAACGAGGGTCACATAGTGAGTCTATAAATAAACTCTGAGGAGAACACAGGTGTCCTGACTTCTAGTTCACCACTTTCTCTTCTATATCTTATAATCCACACCTCTAAGAAAGATAACTTACATTAAGGAGTGTAAGTAATGATAAACTGAGCCATTGGCCCTGAAGAGTCCCATCTCTCAGATTCCTGCAGAAGTACACAGTGATGACAGACAATGATAATCATGGAAAGTGCTCTTTGGTTCTCTGGCTAAATCTAGGCCTGCTGTTTCTTTTGGTTGAAAATGACAGTACTTTCCTCTCTTTACTTGTTTTTTCCTGGTCATTTGCTTGTTTCTCTTAAATCTTGCTACTGATAGATCACTTAGATGGGTACTATTTCCTGGGAACTTATTAAAATGCAAAATCTCAGGTTCCACCACAGAGCTTCTGAATCAGAATCTGCATTTTAATATGATTCCCAGATGATTTACATACACATTAAAGTTTAAATAGTATGGCTTTCAAAATCTGTTCCATAAACAGTCAATGCAGGCTGTGGAATGCTGATAAAACACCCATATTTGAAATTAGAATGGAATGACTGAGTTGCTTCAACCTTCAATTGTCTACTGAATAAGTTCGCCAGCATTTAGTCAAGGCCCTGGTTAACAAGCACTGGTTAACAAAAGAGGTGCAGAACGAATTGATTATTTAACCAGCCCATGTGTAATCTGTTCATTTTCTCCTATTCTATTCAGGAAAATTGAATGAATTTGTACATATGAAAGATTTAGAACAGTGCCTGGCACATAGTAAGTGCTCAACACGTGTCAAACATTATTATTAATAGGCCATGAAAGTAGCTGCATTCATAACTGACTACTTTGGCTTTGAGATGGAATGTATAACACAGGCCACCTTTGCAGCTTTGTGGAAATGCCACTTGGTTGAAGGAATATAAACTTAAGAAACAGTCTCTCTGTGCATGCTTTGTAATATATAGAAAAAGTATTCCAGTGGATTCCAGGGAAATGATTAAGTGTACAAGAGAGGTGGGCTGACAGATTATCAGTGTTGGTATGTAAACTATTCTTGGCAAAGTAGTAGAAAGCAAAGCACTTCCTCATATCTATATCTGCCACTCCTCTTACTTTTGATATGAAGATAAGCAACCCTGAGGGAATGAAGCAGGGTGGTAGAAAAGGGTTTGATGGACAGACCAGCTCGATCTAGTCAGACAGATACTTCTGGTTCAAAGGTAGCCTTAAATGTTAATGAGCCTTTGCTTGCTAACCACATCTCCTCCTACATGTCTTTCCCACTACATGTTCTTTCCCACTGTACAGCCTTTGCTCTTGTATAAATATATCCCAATGACTGAAAATCCTGCCTCTATTTCTTAACATTTAAAAATAAGCCCAAATCCATCCCATCTCTCATCACCAATGTTTTAGCCCGTGTCCTTCCTTCCTTACCTATTCAGCAGCTAGCTGTTATTTTTTTGATTTTTTTTTTTTTGAGACTAAGTCTTGCTATTTTTGCCCGTGGAACCACAGGCTCACGTTGCCCAGGATACCATGGACTCAAGCAATCCCCAACCTCAGCTTCCCAGGCAGCTGGGATTACAGGTGCGTGCCACCACGTCCAGCTATTTTTTGGGTCAAGGTCTCGCTGTGTTGCCCTGAGTGGGACTCGAACTGCAATCCCTAGCCCAGTTGCTTCATGAGCCACCATGCCTGGTTTGTTATTTGATTTTTTTTTTAATTGACTTCTCCAAATTTCACTGAAAACTCCAGCTTGACAAGGATGGTATCTTATCTTTCTTTGAGCTACCTGTACATCAAACACTGGTCCTTGTACTAAAGAGGTGCTTAGTGTTTATGGATTAACCCAGCTGTTTCTACAAACATAAAAGAAAAGTGAGAATTTGGATGAATTCCCCTATCACTTTTAATAAAACAACTGCAAGGCCAGGCACGGTGGTTCGTGCCTGTAAGCTTCAGCCTATGAAGTGGCCGGGGCTAGGGATCGTGGTTCGAGTCCCACCTGGGGCCAGTAGCGAGACCTAGTTCCAAAAAATATAGCTGGGCGTGGTGGTACACGCCTGTAATCCCAGCTACCTGGAAAGCTGAGGCTGGAGATTGCTTAAGTCTGTGGTACCCCGGGCAACACGAGCCTGTGGTTCCACGGGCAAAAAATAGTGAGACCTAATCCATGGATGGATGGATGGATGGATGGATGGATGGATGGATGGATGGATGGATGGATGGATGGATGGATGGATGGATGGATGGATGGATGGATGGATGGATGGATGGATGGATGGATGGATGGATGGATGGATGGATGGATGGACTGCATTTCTAGAAAAATAAATAGAATATCACTTTTCAGTGTTTTAAGCTGCATTTATTTTGCTAAACTTATATTCAGTAGACAGTCAAACATCTTATTTTCTGCACATTCCAATTACCATCAGATCTTCTCTAGGACTGCTCCAGAAGTGCCAGAGACTCTATCTACTAAATGCTTTAGATATACTAATCACAAGGACAATGGATGATGCTGGCACTACTATATATGATTACTAGCTGAAAGAAGAAACAGGTTCTAGAAGGGTAATTCACTCAGAGTCACTGAGTTAGGAACCCATACCTTATCTCCCAGCATAATCCAGATTATGCTGGCTGTCTCTGCTTAACTTTCCTCAATCTTTCAGAAAGACTAAAAAGGTCATCTAATAAAGTGATAGTGCTTTGTTAGCTAATGCAAAGGGAAAAAGTCAGTTCAATGAACATTGCTCACAAGAAAAAACATTACCTGTAGGGCAATTCAACTCAGGTTATAAAACACGTTCTCTGGACTGATTTTTGGCATAAAATGTCAAGGACAAAATAAATTTTTTGCTGATTAAAAGAAAAAACTCTCCATGGCAGCTATTAAATTTTGCTGCTGAAGAAAGGAGGCATTCATTGGTGCTGGCTTTTTTAGGTCCTTAGTCATAATGCTTAAGCCTCTAATAGTTTTAGAAAAGCAAAAAGTAACTTTTTTCCCCCAATATGTCAACAGAATGTGGTCCTTCCCAAAACAATGTTAAATAACAATGAGGTTTTTAAAAAATAATGTTTGAAGAGAAGCAGTTCTTCCCTTTGGCCCTCTCCAGTGAACCATCATCTCAAAGACATTTCAAAGCATTTTATGTCTAGCTATTTACTCTCTAGATATTTCTTTCATAGGCAATTTTTTAAATAGCATTAAGATGCATTAATATTAGTTAATACTTATCTTTTAATATTAGTTACTTTTGTCTCCTTGGAAAATTTATGTTTTAACATGAAGGGTTAAGATACTTCCACATGTTGGTTCATATCCTGGATAGAATCTCAAGCAGCACCTACAGAAAGAGCAAAGCCAAGTCAGCCTCTGATGGCAGTCTTTCCACAGGTCCTTGGACTGGGATGAGGCCTCAGGATGCTCCACAGAGCCCCAGGCTAACTGTGAAACTGTTCCACACACTCAGCCTCAAGCCTCGCTACTTGTGTGGGCAGCATTTGGCTGACTCTCTATTTACACAAACTCCCTAACGGTCTCTGGCACCACTGACGTCTCAGAGGGAGGCACAGTACATAGAGTGTTTCACATGAAAATCTTTAAACAAAAGGAATTAAAGAAAATCCCTGTTTAATAGTAAGTTTTTACCAAGCTCCTAAATTCTCAAGAGCATGTGAAATATTAACTTTCCCCAAATGGGAGCACAGAGCTAGCCTTGTTTCAATTCATACAGTTAGGTCACAAATGCTCAAGAGAGTAGCATGCCTCATTCTTAAGAACCTACTGAGATTCTTCAAAAACTGGTTAAAAAAGCACAAAGTCTGTCTAGAGTCAGACAGACTTGTGTTCAAATTCTGGTTTTGACACTTGCCAAGTCTCAGGTACTTAGACTGCAAATTGGAGATAATAGCAGTAACTACCTCATTCAATTGTTGCAAGATTTATGTAGTATAATGTGTCTACTTATAACAGGTATCCCATGTGTGGTGGTGGTTATTGAAATAAAATCAGCTTCCCACTACCCTGATTGGTGAATAGAGTCTCTTCAGCAGAAAGCACAAGATGCTGAATCAATCGCTAATGGAGCAGTGTGATGCTACATAAGAAAGGAGGAGGTTCCAGGTTCTCTGCCCCACCCAAGGAAAGGTGGAGATAAGCAAGGAGAAACTGAAGAGGATTAGGAGGAGAAGACCTGAAGCAGAGATGGGAAGAAGCCATTCTTGCTACTAAATCTAGGACGGGGATTTGGAGAACATGGAAGGAGACATTTGAAAGAGTCAGAGACATAGGTGAAAGACCCATGAGCTGACTGACAATAGCAGCCTTTACCTTGACTTGGAATTTAATTTTGCTCTTTTCCTTCTAGACTTGCCTGACCCTTTCTGCACATTTCCTATGGGTCCTCTCCAGAAGGTACCTTAGATATGTGTTAAGGTTTTGGGCCTCAGTCAACCCTGTTTGATGGGGCATTTACCCATGGGGGGGATGGGTAACTTTGGGTGTCTAATTAGAAACTATTTGAACTATATTCTTTCTCTTCTCTTTATGGTATACTGTTTCTCTATTTCACACTAATTGCATTAAAGTTCGTTCTATTGAAGGGTCTTACATAGTAGATTCTGTTTATTTTTATGTGGCAGATGGCATAACCGATTTAGAACATGCAGGTTTGGGGGTACAGAGGTGCCCATCCTTCTGCTGCTAACAGTAACACAAATTTCTAAAACCTCTTCCTATTTCAGTCACCCAAAAATCCAACCTGGGTCTGACTCAGCTTACCAAGGCACCCAAGTTGGGGTTAACAACATGAGCAACCACAAGGGGGCACTAAACATGCCAGAACAATAACCCTCCCTCTGGGGCCAAGCATTCTCACCCCCTCTGTCATTAAGAGGCTAGAAAAGTAGCCTCTTAAGGGATTCTGCATTCAAGTTTTGTTACCTTCCTCTCAGCTCTAGCCACTTCCAGATAAACCTTGGGCAGTCACTTTCCTTGGCCACATCACTGAGCCAGCAAAGGTCCTGCTATAATGCAGTGTGGCTTTCTCCACAATATTTGCTTCCACCAGGAGCAGGTGGTGACTTTTTAAAGATCCCACAACTCTCCCCTCCACCAACCACAGCGATTTCCCATGGCTAGGGCTTTCCCCATCTGCCGCACGCTCCCATTTCCCTGGGCAGTCAGTACCAATTTCACATCATATACGCCTTTTGGATCAGGTAGACTATCAATTGGGTAACATCACACAATTCTTTATTGTTTTACATGTTCCCATGAAGCACAGATCATATAATCAAATTGGCATCTAACAAAGAATAGGTAGTAAAGAAATTTACCAAATTTTTAATTCTCCTTACAATATCAAGTGAAAAGTCATATTAAAGTCATATTATTTTATAGAACAGAAAAAATGAGAAAAGGCAACACCAAGAAATTTTAAGTGATTTTTCTTTGATAATAGGCTTCCTACAGATTTTTATATTTTTCCTTCCTTTGGTTGTTTATATTTTCATCTGCAATACACTTGATAATTCATTTATTTAACAAATACTATTTGCCATCTGTCAGCCTGGTGCTGGGTGTCAGAATTACTATGGAGAACAAAGCAGATTTACCCTAATGGAACCCACAGTTCAGTAGAAGGGGGAGCCATTAATCAAGTAATCACACCAAAATATAATTATAAACTGGGAAAAGAGCCACACATAAAAGTTAAGGAAAGCATAACCAAATTAAGAAGGGATAGAGGTGATCTCCTCTGCAGTGGGGCTGGGCTCAGGGAAAGGAGCCCTGAAGAAGTGTTAAGGAATGCTAATTTATGTAAAGAATTGCAGGGGGATATGTGAGGGGTGAGAGAGTACATGGGCCCTAGGACCAGCAAGGCCCAGAGACAGGATGGTGCAAGGTCACAGTCCAGGAGTTGAAATCAGGTCTGAGAGCTGCAGCTGAGTGATCACATGAAGAAAGAACAGTGAGACTTGAGGCAAAAAGAGTGTAGTGCTTTTGTAGGGGAGACTGAAGCTTTAAGTCTATCCTTCCTTCAGTCCAAAACTTTGAAGAGTGAAATGATCTGCATTGACAATGAGCACACATTGCTCCTGGCTAAGCTAATCATCTCCCTTCTCTCCACATTGTCAGAAGCAAGGAACCCAAGATGAAGGCTAGGAAGAAGCAGAACTTGCCTAGGGGGACATGGTAAAGTTGAGCCTCTCAAGCTCACCAGAGCAATATTTTGTACCTAGAGAAGGTTTGAGAACAATGTGTCCAGTCAGTGCACAGGCAGAGGCAAATTACACTGGCACAATGTTCAAAACTCTATTTTATCTTAAAACCTATAACCAGTGCTTCAGAGAACAAATGGCAGGTGTATTTACATTAAACATGAAACTCATTCAATCCTGTATTTGTGAGGCACTGGGTTCTTTTATTCTGGCTTCAGAATAAAAGTTTGGGGGTTTTGTAGTCTGTTATCTCTTATTACCATGTTATTAGGGGGTTTTGTAGTCTGTTATCTCTTATTACCATGTTATTAGGCTTTTCCTCCATCTCTACCACTCCCCTGCCCCTAACTCCTTTCATACTTTCTCCGCAAATATGTGCTGCTTGCTTTTCCACTCTGATGAGCCCTTGTTGAGAAGTGCCTGGCCCAATGAATGCTCTTTTTATCCTCTTCCCTGCCACAATGGTAGCCAGATCAGACGGATCATTTTGCAGTTATTGTTCACACTAAGAGGAAGGTTATGAAAACCTACCAGGGCAGCCTTTTCCTTAAATGACTTCACTGTAGATGATACTGCAGGGGAAGAAAAACAGGGAAGAACTTTTATTTTGTATGAGCTTTGGAAGCAGCATAAATAGTAGTTTTGGGAAGTTAGATATGGACTGAAAGAACTAAAATACAACTAGGAATAAAACAACTAGACCATGGGGGAGAGTTTCGTGGTACAGAATCAGAATACTGCAGAGACCAGGAGGAGAGTCTACGCTGTTTTGTATTGGAGATACTGGGTTGGGGGGGGGTGGGGGGGCGGGGATAACTCTTCCTGTTGCATCAACATATTCTCAACCCCTGCCAATAATTATGACATTCAAAAATGGTTCCAAGTCCAGAGAAGCTGTATCACCATGGGAAGAATCACTGAAAACAGCAGCTATTCTTAGATGCTGACAAACAACCATCTACCTTACAAAACTTGGGGACAGGGTGAAAACGTTATAAGCTCTAAATCCTCAATAATAACATGAAACTACCAAGAGAGTACATGGATGCACACGCCTACACACACGCGCACACACACACAGACACACACACACCCCTACAGACTTTATTCCGGTGGTTTCTTCCTTCTCTACTTGAGAACTCTACTGTGAAAATCCTACCCATTCTTTAAGGCACAAGTGAGGTGACTCCTCTTCACAAAGCATTTGTCTGTATCTCCTTGAACATAATAACTCAGTTTTCTGAAGATTTGTCATGTACCTTCCTGGGACCCTCACGCCAACCTTCACTGCAGCCCAGTTGTCAGTGAGGGTCTTCCTTCTCTGGCCTAGCCTGGTAGCTGGCATGACAAATACCATTTCTCCTTCATGTCTGAGTTCCGCCTAAGGCAGCACAATGCAGTGTCATGAAGTCAGAACTGGATTTAAATTTCAGCTTTGCCAGTTACTACTTAGGCGGCCTTAGGCAGTTATTTCTTAACCTATCTGAGACTCAGTTTCCTCACCTTTCAAATTGAGCATAAAACCAACCTCTAGATGACTGCTGTGAGGATTTAATGAGAAAATGCCAAGACACATATTCAGTAAAAGGAGTGATAGCCACACTACTACAAGGTTCCACACCTAGGGATAACGTCCACAGCGACTCATTCTATCCTATGCGGGGTTTCCTTGAGAGATCCTCCCAGAGCCCCAAATGCTCTCCCATGCTGTGGCTGTCAGTTCTCACAGCATTCCTGAATCAGCTCCCATGCAAGTAACATAGACAAACAATTGATTTTGCCATGGGAAAGGATGATATAGTGAGAAAGCGAAAGGGCTGGTGGCACCACACACTTTTTTGTTGTTGTTTTAACAGCTTAGACTTCACTGATGAACTCTGAATTCTTTTGGAGAATTTGGAGTTGACCAAGCAGAGAAGAGAGGACTGATGGTCAAGTATACTCAAAACATTTGGTTTTTAGACAGCTTAATAAAACAAGCTGGAAAGGATCGGACGATTAAAAAAAAAAAAAAGAGTGAGTCACTGAAGGAATTTAGATTGTCTTCCTACCTCAACTTACAAGTTCTCCCTGGCCTTCTTCCCTCTTCTTTCCTCCCACCCCTTCTCTGTTCTGTCTTTGTCTGTCCAAAAGTTCTACCTCTGGCAGGAACTGGGGGTAACCATAGCATGAATTCAGCAATAACTAGAGCATGCTCTTTTCTCTCCTCCTGCCTACCCTCTCCCCCAGGAAGGAAGCAAAACCACACAATAAACCAGGCAGAACAGGGTTCTCCTTGTGGTCACACATGAACACGCTTGAAGTCATCACAGCCGTGGGAGGTCTATACCTGATATTTCACATATAATTTGTCACAACTAAAAGCCGTTTCTAATAAAACATTTCTCTCTGTGCTTCACCTTCTTGAATACTCTGGTTCATTTCAGGGTTCTGGTTATACAGCTGGAGCTGAAAAAGAGTAAGTGAGAGCCAGGGATGTCTAATTTTTTTATACTACATTTTCCCCCCCCAAGACACCAATTTTTATAGGATCTAACATAGCTTCTAAATCTTAGTCATCTTTCTGTGTGCTGAAACTACAGCCTATACTGAGACTTCCCTTGAACTTGAGGCTGCTGGGTTACAGAAGGTTCCTTGGAGAGCCTGGCATTTACAGGGTGGCCATGCAAGGACAGCCTATTTGCAGTGCAGACAATGTAGTACTAGTCTTCGTTGAATGTGAAAAACCATTAAAAACCACTAGTGTGCACCACCTTGGCCATGCCATCCTCCTGAGTTTATTATTGTCTTTCCCCTGCTCTTATCCAAACAGCCTGGACAGCTTGTTTATTAAAGGCTCCAGAGTGGCCCCTTGCAGCAAGAGAGGCGATGACAGAATCACGGGGTGTTGTGACCACACCGAGTCCAGCTAAGAAAACCTTGGAGGGAGACACTGAGACAGGCCAGGAGGAACTGGCTTTCGGTTTAAAATAAGCCTGCCCAGAAAGGTGCAGCTGGTTGCTGAGTAGTTGCTCAATAAATACACACTGACTGAATAATGACAGAACCATCAAAATCTTTACCAACAGCTCAGTAAAAGGTATCAACAAGAGAGGAGTCAAAGTCTCTCCAAAACACTCAGCCTACTCCCAATTCTATCCCTCCTCCTCCCATGAAATTGGTTTTTGTTTCTGAGGTTGAGTATGAGGAATATACTGGGAACTTATGTTCATATTTATGATTTATTTGCTCTCCTAAAAAAGTGTAGAAATAGAGAAAATTCTCTAACCAAAAGGGTAATTTATGTTTTATATGCATATGTAGTTTTTCTTTTGTAAATCTGAGATCACGTCAGAGATACAGTTTTATAACCTACATTTACCTACATTTATCATACATAGGAACATCCAGAAGCCAACTTTTCTTCATTTCTTACCAGAAGTTCTTACCATTTCTTACACTGCATTTATGAAGATAGAGTCTTAAAAAAGGGGGAAAAAAACTGGAAATAGGCAATTTTTAAAAAGAAAATAAAAATAAATGACCTATCAAGTAAAAATAGGGAAGATTTGGTGTCACTATCAGCAATCCCAGCAGAGTTTGATGATTTGTTATCTGAAGGGCATCTCCTCACATTCAAGTTTAATTTGCTTTGTTAATCTCAGCAAGGTAAAAGATATGTATACCCCAGCCTAAATGGGAACAAATTCTGGTTTTCTCCAATTCCCCACAGATCCCTGTGACCCCATACTACTTTATGAATACTACATTTAGAGGCATTTTCTCTTTACAGTATAATAATGTTCATCTTACCGACTAGATAGGTAGCTCCTGAGGGTAGAGCTTAGTACCACTGATTTACCTCTGTGTACCCCACACAGCACTCCCACACATATCCCACATATACAGTATATTGTAGAAGTACGATAAATATTTGCTGAATAAATTAAAAATATCCAGTTTCATCCCCATGGTCAAAAACCTGATACCTCTAGCTTGGAGCAAGAATTTCTCACTGAGTTGCCCCAGCATATCCCTTCTATAGGTCAAAGTATTCTTTTTAATACTTCATTGCTTAAACTTTTTTTTCATATAGTTTTTCCTTTCTTCCTTTTCTTACAATAACTTCAGTAATTTCACCAGTCCAGACAAACAAACAAAAAGATATATTACTACCACTAACAGTAGCTAACAGTAGACATTAACAACACTTGCCACTTATAGGAAATACAGTAAAAGTAGAAGTGATTTCTGTGAATACCACTTTTCTTATTGGCAGACAAATAATCCTGGACAATAGGATAGGAAGGAAGGGAAAGGAACCCGGCATTTAATGAAGACCTATTTATGTATTGGTTTACTCTACCAGATTCTCAGGCACCCACTGGAAACAAGATAGACTAATTACTACCCTCAAAGTTTGTAGCTAGCTAGGTAGAACAGAAATTGCAACACAGTCCATGTACATTGCCGCCAAAAAGTCATAAATGTGGTAGCTTAAACATCAGAATTTTCTTCCCTTGCAGTTCTGGATGTCAGAAATCTGAAATCAAGGTGTCAGCAGGGTCACAAATCCAGGTTTCCAGGGGGAGAAACCTCCCTTATTTCTTTCAAAATTGGGTGGTTCCAGTCATTCTTTGGCTCATCATAGCAATAATGCAATTTCTGTCTTCTCTTTTAAGAACACTGGTCATTGATTTTTAAGGCCCTTCCAGATAATCCAGAGCAATCTTGTCTTGTGGTCCTTAGATTTGTTATATCTGCAAAGACCCATTTTCCAAGTAAGTAAGCTCATACTCTCAGGTACTGGGGTTAGAATGTAGGAAGTCACCATACAGCCCTCAATAAAATACTAAGAGATATAAAGTTGTTGACTTCTGTGGTATCAAGGTATTCAATAGTGTCATTCATAATTTCCATTGATATTAAGTATAAGTAATCACTTCATTGTGAATTGTTGAGAATAAGCATCATTAAAACCCGACTAAGCATTAGGAAGGTCAAAAGTCACAGGAAAAATCCAAAGGTATAAACCTACAAACTCAGTTTGTAAAATTTTTCTAAACAAGGTTGAAACCAAAGGTTCCAGAATGTGAACACATCATTTTAGGAACTACCAGTCAACCCACAATACTACAAAAGATATGCTTACCAGCTAAATCTCTGGGTTAATAAATCTGCTTCTACAAGCATTTGTGCAGTATGGAAAGTATGCTACTAGTCACTCTTGTGGTCACACCGATGAGTAAGGGAAAGTGCACACCTTGTTTAGTAATCTAGTGGAAGGTATCAAACAAGAACACAAAGAGCTATTCAGGAGCAGACCCAGGAGGAAGGCCCCAATTCCATGCTATGAGGTTAGCTATCTCAGTCAGACATCTACAAGAGTTTGATGGAGAAGACAGGCCATAAGCAGTTGTCAGATTTCAAGAGGCAAGAACAGAATTCAGAATTCTGAGTCGATATGTTCACTGCCTCACCCATCTCACCCCTCTGAGATCCTTTCTTCATCATCCCTGTCTTGACTGATCTCTCGTGTGTCTAATCAGTCAGTGAGTACTTTATATGAACATAATCCATGAGCTCTATCCAAAAATAGTACATAGTGCAAATAAATACACTGTCTTGCTCATTATTGCTCATACACAAATTGCATTTCTAGCATTTGCTCTTTTAAACATGAGCATCTTGTGCAACTCATCCTATTGGCTCATATCACTGAAAAATCTACCATGTACTCATCTTTCATTTTAGGAGATCTATCAGATGCCAACACTGTTGGAGAGCAAAGACCTATAAGACCCCTACCATCGAGAAATAATATAATTAATAAAGTATACTAAGTTACGTTAATAAAATATTGCAATAAGAAAATCTGAGTGGGCATAGGAGAGGTTCTGTCCCTTGAGGCTAGTGGTCCTCCTTCCTTTGCTCTCCCACACACTTTTAAACCAGCAAGCATAATATACAAGTTCTTTCATATTAGGGAAGAGTCTCTATATATGTTCAGCATGCCAAACACCCCTAAACATTGTTGAAACTCTTTACATGCTTTAAAAAAAAAAAAAAGCCCAGGAAGTGAAACTGAAGAGAAAAATCACTTTCTAGCATTTCCAACATATTTATTCCATTTTCTTCATGGTTTCATGTAGCAGTTACTCACACCAACTAACTAAAAGAAAAAGAAAACTGGAATAAAGTTGACCCAGATGTGTACAGCGCCTCGCTCTGGAAAAATGTGCACAGACTTCAAAACTTCACACACTTGAAAGGCAGCAGTAGGAAGAGGCTTGGTGAACTGAGGTTTAAGTCTAGAGTCTTCAATTGCTGCAAGAAGGTCAAATGAAGGGTAAAGTAGATGTGATGACCTGCATCTCACCTAAACAATCAACCCAACCGTGACTTTAGACCTGCTCAGGGACAAGGGCCTAGGGAGGGATATGGTGTGATTGCAAAGGGTCTCTCAACAGTCTTACTACCAAATGATATTCAAAAACAATTTCTATATACTACTTCACTTCAAGTGACTGCAGATGCTGTTGTTGTTCATAAAATCAATTGCTAAAAGTAACTGCATTTTTGGTACTTTTTTTCCAAGGTACTTAACAGAGATTCTATCAATGTAATGACTATTATATCAGCTTAATTTCCTGGGTTAAAAAAAAAAAAAAGGACCTGGGGAAAAATACACATGCTAAATAAAGTTTTATGGAAGATGGCGGTGGAATGCCGGGGTAGAAAGCAGGAGGGGAAAAAGGGAGATGAGATAGAAAAGGCCATCTAGGAGTAACAAGGGAATATATTAATTAAGAACTTCACCAGCAACTGTTATCCAACTGGTCTTTAGGACAAGGCTATATATACAGAACCTACCAGGGCTCTATACAGGTCTCCCCATCCACCTCCCCTTGGCAGAGATTCATCAAAGGGCCTTGACTCTCCTATTTACCTGTGCTGTAAAGTCAGCTCTTCCAGAGAAGTGATGGAAAGGCCAGTGTCCACTCCCTGGTATGAGTTTCATCTGAATCTGGCATACTAGTGGAAGCCAGGACTTTGGAGAGATAAGCTGAGTCAGGCCTGGGGGGCAATGCTGCTGGGCTAAGATATGAGGACCTAAGGAAACTGAGCTACAGACTTGTCCTGAGAAATGAGATGGTAGAAATGACAGCCAACTCTCCACTGAATATGTGTCCTGGGGCCTAGAGACAGACAGCCTGTTCCATTCAGGATGGTGCATAATATGGGTTCTTTACACCTATATTTGGAAAATCATATTACTTTTTATTACTAAAGATGGGTCCCTAAACACTATGTGCAAATTAAGGACATTTTTAAAAATATACATTCATATAAGGCTATTACTCAACTTCGACAAGCTTATATACCAAAATATTGATCATAAGTGGGAAACATCCTAACTTGAAAGTGTACTTAATACACCTAGCCTACCAAACATCATAGCTTAATATAGCCTACCTTATACACATTCAGAACATCCACATTAATTAATCTACAACTGGACAAAACCATCTAATATGAAGTCTATTAAAATGCTAAATAGTTCATGCCATTTATTGAATACAGTACTGAAAATGAAAAGCAGACAAGATGGGAAGCAAAAACACAAAACACAATATCCAAAAATCTCTGGCAAGGCTGTACATAGGAGGGTATTGGTTGTTGACCTTCATGATGCTGCCACCGACCTGATGACAAGATGCTGCAGGTCCTTGCTACTAGCCAGCACTAATGAGAAGAGCATAGCACATATCTTCAGCCCAAGAACAGATCAAACTTAGGACACACTTTCAGTGAAAGCAGTACTTCTTTCACACCATCAAAAAGTCAAACCATTATAAGTTGGAGACCAATTATAAACATCAATATATGCAAATACAAAAAAATCTCTGGTAATTTATTACATCAGAATGCTAATTTTGGTTAACTGGAATATGATTATTTTTTAATATCTTCTCCTCTGCTTATTTGCATTTTATCTAGACAGTAAACTCTGTTAACCAAAGAACTGTTAATCAAACTATGTTAATTAAAGAAAGACAACTTCTCATACAAAAAGACACTGGGAATCACAGGCTTAGCTCATGAGCCATGAAGGGAACTGCATTTCTGTATCTGATTTCCCATTGTGAGCTCATCTTTTTTTTAGCCATGCCTCTTCATTTAATAAAAAAAAAAAAAAGAAAGAAGAAAAAAATCAACACTTTACAAAGACACCTGTTTCAGTGTGAAAAACACATTTTTTCAGTGAAAGACCAGTGAATAGACCCCATTATCTGTCAATGTTTGGCTATGTGATCTCAGCAAATCCAAATCTGTTTCCTCATTACAAGTTGGGGGTAATAATAGAGCTCTCCCATAGAATTGTTCTGAGGAACTAGTGTGATAATATGAATTCAGAATAGCCTGAAAGCAACAACGCGCTCACTATGAGATTATCTCAAAGCAGTGAGAAGAATATAGATCTGAAGAATATAGATCTTGGATATGGAGGATTTTAGATTTTATAAGACTGAGGAGCAATGAGAAGAAATTTCTTTCTCTTGCTTTGGTAGAGGGATGAAGAGAACTAGTGAGACTTAAGTCCCAGTAACCTCCTAGGAAGAACTTAACCTGAATTCAGACAATTCTGCCCTCTGGTAAACCCAGAAAACACTTTAAGAGTTTACCAAGGTTTAAGAAGGACTTTAAAGCCTCAACAACATTTAGAACTAAGATGGACTGCCACTTAGACAGTCCCATCTCAAAGATGATGAAAAATCAAAGCCCTGTCATCTGAGTGACAGGACTTACTCAAGGTTTCATATCTGGTGTGTGCCAGAACTACCTTTTATAATGAAAAAAGAACAGCTACCACTATAGTGATTTTCTTTTTTTTTAAATTAATTATATTTCTTCCTTACATTGCTGTAGTCCCCATAGTTCTCCCTCCACCTGTGAACCATCACCATATTCTGTCATTTGAGCATTTGTAATGGGCCTAGGTGAACTAAATACTTGTTATAGCTGATTTTATTTCATTCTTAAAACAACTGTATCACATAGCAAAGCTCTCTTTTAAAAGAAGGAAAACAAGGCTCAGAAAACTTAAGCAACTTGTCTAAAGATGTAGAACAGAGCCACAAATTATAATTGCCCACCAAAAATCATGTTTTTCTCCTGTTAGAATACCTTTGCAGGACCATCATTTCCCCCATCCAATTGTCCTTTCAACACCACAGTCCTGGGTGAGTAAATAACCACTTTCAACCTAGAACTTCCTCCACCTGTGAGACATGACATCATTTCCAGCATTAAAGAGACCTAGAACATCTGAGATTGAGTAACAGAGAGAGCTGTTCACAATCTAAGCAGTTTATATTTTGTTTTTTTAAGTAACTTATTTTCTCTTCTTCTCCCAGAATCCAGACATGGAACAACAACTGAATACTTATTTCTAGAAGAGTTATTTTGGTTTCCTTTTCATCTTCCCTAAATTCAATTTTCTCTCATGCTTTTGGCTCTGGATAAAGTAACACCAAAATATTCTCTGTTATTTTGATTTCAGGAAATGAGCGGCTTTTTTTTTTTTTTGGCCCAAAAGATAAAACAACAATAAAGTTCCGTGTGTAACCAAAAGAGGGTTTTCTTTCTTCATGCATAGGCATCAGTAGTAAGCAAAATGGAAACTGTTATTTTCACAAACTTAAAATAAAACTAAAGCACATATGTTCTGTAAAAGGCATTGTTTGACAAGATCAAGTTACCTCAGGAGGGAAACAATTTCACAAACTGTGTACTCTTACACATCAGAATCTCCCCTGTGACTCTGGCAGAGAGGGTGGGGGTGCAAGGGGTTAAACCCCACCCAGGTGCATCTGGGTAATTACCCTCTGGACAGTTACTAAAAAACTTGACTGTAAAGCTTAACCTTGAGCAGGCACAGGAGGGGTTAAGGGACTCACACAGCTGGATTTGCATTTAAGGGAAATCCATGGAACAGGCCTGAATAGCCGCAAACTGTGAGATTCTTGGAAAGGTCAGTTCAAGACATACATAAAATGTCTCTTACAAACACACACACACACATACACACAAATCTTGATAGCACATGTATTGCTGAGGTAAAACCATATGTTTCCAAATTATTCCTGGCTTTCTACAAAACAGCACAGAAGGAATGATCTCTTCTGGAATCAATACTCAAGAGTAGGACCTGGACTATCAGGACCTGTATCTGTGAGGCTGAGGGCATAAACAGACATAAGGGCTACCCTGAAATGTGAACAGAGGTGGAAAAGAGGCAATTGGATTTTCATCACCAGTTTGTTTCAGGGCTCTCAAAGAAAGGCCATCTACCAAAATCTGTTCTTCCTCATAGTATAAGGATGCTATATTTTACCTATGCTCAGAAAAAGCCTATGGGAAAAGAAAACAAGAATGCAGATTATTGAAAGGCAGTCCAAGTGGAAAGGTTTGATTACATTTAGCTAGTAAGTAGTAATAACAATAATATTCTTATATTTATAAAGTTCCAGTAATCTCACATGCATTCTTTTGACTATTAGTAACTTCAATATCATATTATTTGAGGAATTAGGCTGTAATTATGGTGATATTTTCTCATGACACCATTTGGCTATGTCTGTAGTGTCTGAATCCAGTTCCCTTTTTCTAGTTTTAAATTACACTTCCACACTCATCCTCTTTTTCCCAAGGACAATCAAGGCCAAAGCAAAATGTCAACAGAATGAGTCTTTCCAGTGTGGTGGAAGCATACCCACATATGCTTGTCATGACAGAAACAGCAAATCATAAATAGACATATATGACAGATTCTTCCACCCTCAACTTGCTAAATAAAGTTTTATGGAAGATGGAGGTGGAATGCCAGGGTAGAAAGCAGGAGGGGAAAAAAGAAGATGAGATAGAAAAGGCCATCAAGGAGTAACAAGGGGAAACATTAATTAATAACCTCACCAGCAACTGTTATCCGCCTGGTCTTTAGGACAAGGCTATATATACAGAACCTACCAGGGCTCTATACAGGTCTACTACTAGACAGGTCAACAGGTCAACTACTTTCACATTCTATTCTCTTTAGATTCACATCTATTTTTATATACTATAGGTTAATTAAAATAAAACTGTGTACTCTTTGTTTCATTATCATTGGTTTCAGAAATACTAGTTTTTTACAGAATTTTTAAAAATATTAATGATTAATAACTTCAACAGCTTTATATATTCCTGCCTACAATTATTGTCATTGCCTATTCACACATGAATATACTCTCTTCCACTGGAACTCCTTGAAATTAAGAACAGTTTTTTATTCTCTAATCATTTACTGTTGCTGAGCCTAACACATAATTGGCAGTTTTTTCACCTTCATGGTCTTCATGTCCTCTGGTCTTCTCTGTACTAAGAGTAGATTCTTTGAGAGCAGGTTAAGCTGCATCTTCATTTACCAAGACTACCATAACAAACTTACAGACTCGGGAGTTTAAACAACAGAAACTTATTTTCTCACATTTCAGAAAGACAGATCAAGGTGTCCAACTGGGTTGGTTTCTTCTAAAGCCTTGCTTCTTTTTATTTTTTTTCTTTTCTTTTCTTTTTTTATTAAATAGTTTCTTTTTATATATGTATATATATTTCACATTATTTTAATCTTCAGGTGTCACCCACCACCTCCCCTCCCTGACCACTCCAACTGGTCCCCACCCTCCCTTCATTTGGTTGTCCACATTTTAGTGAAACCATTTGGTTTCTGTCTTTTTCTTTCTTAAAGCCTTTCTTCTTAACGGGCTAAAGGTTCTCTTCTTTCTGTGTCTTCACTTATGCCATTCACTGTGCAAGTCTGTGCCCTAACCTCCTCTTATTACAAGGTCAGTCATTTTGGAGTAGGGTCTCTGATGATCTCACTGTAACTTAATTTCCCCTTTAAAGGCCCTATCTCCAAACACCACCACATTCTGAGGAACTAGGGAGCTAAGATTTCAACATCTTAGCTTAGAGAGGGAATCATAAAATATATGAAAATATAGAAGAAAACATAGGCAAAACATACCACAGCATTGACTTCAGTGATGTTTTGGGGGTTTGGATTACAATGGTAAGGTAAATGAGCAAAAATAAACAAATGGTACTGCATTGAATCAAAAATAAAAACATAATTCAACCCATAACTGACTAGTTGAGGTTGTTGTTAGTCTAGTTGAATTTCTGGAGATGGGGTTAAATGAACTGAAAGACCCTCCAAATATAAGCCTGCAAAAGGAATAACTGCCAGGTTTGTGCAGCACAGGCTACCTGATGTTCACTTCAGAACATAGTCATAAGTCATAGCAGGATACAAGTACTGCAACAGTCCACAGCAATAAGTCACAGCAGGACTACCACTATCTGGCTGTGAGACTTTGGATTTGTCTGCTTATTTCTCTAGGCACCAATTTCCTTTTTTATAACATCAGGATACAGTATAAGTTTAAAACCAATTGCTAGATGATCTCTAAATTCTCTATGAACTCCATAAACCAAGCACTCAGGTTTTCCTTCATATGTAATTACAATCTCATCACATACTCTCAAAGATTCACACTCTTCAGTTGAACATTCATGCCCCATGCTATGGGTTCCCCACAAATTGATGCCTCTGATCTAATCCTCCTTCTATGTCTTCCAAATAGACTACGAGTTTTTTAGAACCCTCCCTTCTCAGCCACCTCATTCTTCCTGAGAATCCTGCTGAAGTACAGCCTTCTTCATAAAACCTTCCCTAAGAAGATATGGTCTCTCCTTATACTGTCTGGATTTACCTGTATTAAAATATATATTTTCTAGCCTTACCTCACCACTATTTCATTTTTTATAACTACATAGATGCTCAAGCGCAGAACAGAATCTATATACTACCTTCTGCAAATAGGGGAAATGAGAAAACATATATGTGTCTGCACATGTGTGCACAAAGAAGTCCAGGAAGATTAAACAGAAACTAATGAGATTAGATGCTATAGGGTAGGGTAAGAATAAAGTAGAAATGATAGAAGGGGAAGGAAGGATAGAGGCATGGTAAAGACAAATAAGTCTGAGTATCTTTTCTTTTAAAGTATACTTTCTGTGTATCCTTTTAAAACTATATTAATGTTTCATACATACACAAATACATAAGTAGTCAAATAAATTAATACAGATAAAAAAATCAGCCCACAATGGAATACAAACTGGACAACTGTTGTTCAATTAAAATTCAACTGAACATTACTGGGAGAGGTAGGAAGGAAAAAATAACCCTAAAGTCCCAGTTCTGAGATCAATCAAAGAAAATACATGTTTGCATAGATACAGTAATTGGATCAGTGAAGAATTAATGAAGCAAATGGAGGCAGGTACATCTTGTAAAAAGTTTGATATGACAAAGATTGTCAAATTTTTAACCAATATCTAGTTTCTATTTCCCCTTTCAGAATAGAACTCTGATTTCACTGGCGCAACAAAAGCTAGAAGCCTTTTTGTAATTCCCCTGCAGCTGGGGGTGGTTATGAAATGTGAATGTAGTTTGACAATGAGAAAAACTTGAAAGTAACTGAGGGTGGGGTTCTAAGCAAGCTTTTTAAAGAAAATTGACACACTAGCATCTACACTTCTCCCTGTTCCTTTCATTCTGTGAGAACATGGACACGAGGTAGAGGGTGGCTGGGTTACCTCATGACCACAAAATGACAAGCATACATGGAGGATGAATAAGAAAAAAACAGAAAGGTGCCTGGTTCCCAGTAGATACCGTAGGATGGAGAGGCCAGTTCTCTGCTGCCTATGTTGCCTTTTCACTAGAAAGAAAAAATTTAAGTGTGTCTCTCCTTAACTTTTTAAGCCAATATTTTCAGTTTCCATATGCACAGCTGAATGCAGATTCTGACCTAGCTAGTAATGGCCAGATTTAGAATCTATACCTTTAATTCCCAATTGGGGTTCTTTCCACCATACATGCCACCTACAAATAGTCCCATAAATTCCTATTGCAAGTCCAGCACCACACAGATACAGTCCACCTATTTATGGAGAGGGGAGGGGAAGGGAGGAGAGGTAAGTCAACAAAGAAACAAAGGTCTCTATGTCAGTCAAGTGCAATTAAGCTGAGACTGGGAATTTCTTAGGCTGTGTTGATTCCATTAACACCTATGGAGCTCTTTGTATTATATCTAAATCTTTGCATATGACAATTCTTCTTTTGCTTTTAACTAGGTAAGAAAAAAACTTTTAAAGCTAAAGATAAGTTCTTTCCTTATATCTACAGATTCAGACTGAGGACATTTAGAAAAACCTTGAAATCTAATCTTGAAAGCATAACTTGAATGTGGTGTGAATGTGTGTTTCTCATTCCCACCTTCAAAGGCCACTTTCTCCTCTGTACTCTACATTGCCTTTTAGAACATTGTTTCACAAATTTTTGTTTATTAATTTGTTTATTTCCCAGATTGCTCACTTCCAGCGGGCAGTATGTTGGGTCAAGGATGTCCACTATCTACAACACTGACCATCTTACAGGAATTGTCTTCATTAAAAATGCAGTGTTCATAATCCTTCAAGAAGGGATTATTCTAACTTGCATAAAAGCAAAATATATAATTAAAAACCTTCTGAAATAAAATTAATAAAAAAGATTTTACTCTAAAACTGAGAAAATGTATTTGAAGATTTTTTTTTTTTTTTAATTAAAAGCTCATCTGGAATGAGACTTCCTTCACTTATTTCAGATGAAATTTTCTCAGGGAAACATTTAAAGATATTATTGGAATCCAAAACGTGGGATAAACTTTACTGAGTCCATTTGGCTCGAAACTCCAAAACACATCAAGAAGAGTTCCAGACCCGTGAACACACTGATATTATTACACCCTCTACTACAGCTACTGACATGGAATATAGACTTGGTAAAGGTGTGCAAATTGGGGGTCAAGGTGGGGCCAGCCAACAACATCTAAGGCCCAAGGTAAAGCTGCTGTGCTACAACTTCTGTAACGCTGTGGGCAACCAGCTGCTGGTTTAGAATCCTTGCTGGTACAGAACTAAGCTGACTTGGAACTGTAAACGAATAATTCACATGTCAAGTATAAATCAGGGCCATTTCTAAAATCAGGAGGATATTTTCTTATTTGTCAAGTCAGACGCTTAACACCATCACTTGCTCATCACTCAGTGCTGCTATCCTAGGTGGCTGGGGAGCCATGTTAGGTCCTGCTGGGGCCAGAAGTCAAACCACACAAGTGTCTATTCTGGTTCCCCCAATTCCTACATGTAGAACCAGATAGCCCTACCCCTCTGTGCATCAGTGCCATCATCTCCACAAAAGGGTAACAAGGTTGTAGTGTGGATGAAATGAGCTTGCAAATGTTCATTTAGAATAATGGCTGGCACCCAAAAACAACTACAGGAAGGCTCAACTGTTATTATTTATTAAATGAAAGAGGAAATGATAACACAAGGAGATAGAATATATTTTAAAATTCTAATTACATTTCTAAACATGTATATATATACACAGAAAATGTAAAAATAATATGTATGTATATGAATAAAAAATAAACTGGTGAAAGATAAAAACATAAACAATGATTCATGCTTAAACTTGGAATTACAGATTGTTTCTATATTTTTTTCTATAGTTTTTTTCTGTATAGCTTTTAGTATAGGAAAACTATAGTTTTTGCTGCCATTAGTAACAGGACTTAGTTTCATCTTTGGGATGGGGGCAGCTCTGTCAGAATACACCTCTCTTTGTCCACAGCTTCACCCTCTGGTAACACAATCATCAGATGCTCAACCAAAGATAATTAAATCACACATAGTTACTTTTCCTTTCCATAATGGTAGAACAGCCTCTCAGAATTATCTTGCCTCAAACCAAATCAGTCAGTGGTAAGCATGGAAATTAGTATAAAGAGTAATCAGACTTGTCTTATGAAGTTAATTTCAACTACGCCAGTTCACTATATCCTGAATTCCTCAATACTTACCCCAGTTCCTGTATTATGTGGTGACAGATGGTTAGTGGAATCTAGAGGGAAGAAATAACATTCTCTTTAAAGAAAGAAGTTGCTATATGATGTTCGTTCTGCTATGTAAGTGATTTTCCCTTCTCCATCATAGAGAAGCTCCTCTACCCCTTCACCTGGTTTGATACTTAAAACCAAGAGTAACAGTTTATGCTTTTAGCAATTTTACAGCAGTTTTATCCAATTCCACACAAAAATTAAAAGAACTGTATAAAACTCAAACAAGCAGAAGGTATCCCTACCAACAACAAATATTTCCTTTCCCCATCTTGATGTTAAATCCAGTGTTAGAGTCTAGTTATCCAAACGCTACCAGATTTCCTGCTACCAGTGTCACCCATACCCATGAGAGCCAATTAGAACTCAGGATGTCACCACTGATAACCGGGCAGTAGCTTTTCTGAAAAGAGACTTGGATGAAGGCTATGAGCAATTCAGACAAATGCCAGGTAGTATGACACTGTCACATCCTGGGTCTCAGTTCCCTCATCTAGAATGTGAGGCTATTCATTTTTTTTAATTCATTTTATTGATTTGTCACAATTGTGCATTAATTGATCCCTCCTTCTCCCTCCATATCCCCCTCTGTATCCCCCCTTCAGTCACTCCTCCCATTTTTCTGCAAATTGTTGTTTGGTTAAGTTGATGTTTAGTTGTTGGTTGTTTGGCCTGTTGTTCTCTTCCGATATATGGTGTGTGTGTGGTTTTTTGTT
>PVHY01000496.1:140714-227688 GCA_004024945.1 Uropsilus gracilis | reverse complement strand
AGATAGATAGATAGATAGATAGATAGATAGATAGATAGATAGATAGATAGATAGATAGATAGATAGATAGATAGATAGATAGATAGATAGATATAGATAGATAGATAGATAGATAGATAGATAGATAGATAGATAGATAGATAGATAGATAGATAGATAGATAGATAGATAGATAGATAGATAGATAGATAGATAGATACGAACAGACAGATAAATTGAAAGAGAACCCCAGTCCTTAAAATCAAAGTGTGCTGACAATAGCAGGAAAAGGAAGATCACTTGCAATATGAATTATTGTAATCTATCATCTATTTAACTGAAAAACAGAACAAACTATAGGTAAGAGGAAATGATACCACAGTAGAAAGGAATTCCAAATGTTAATTGTTTGCTAAAATTTTTAAATTAATATACATCTACTCTCTAAGAATATGATATTTCCTTTCCTAAAGTGGAGAGAGAATCAACCATGTGCAATAACAACAGTCTGTACTTTAACTGAGTGAGAAGCATCTTGTCTTGTATAAAAGTGAATTAAGAAAAAAGGATCATGAACAGCTCTAAGCTGTCCACCTAAAATTTAAAAAAAAAAAAACTATTCAGTAAAGTTTATTTTTAATGGGAAAAAGTTCAGAAAATGGGAAAAAATAACTTTAAAATCATAATAAACACTGTTTATTGAATATATTTAGTCCAGGATTCAAAAGACAATGGCAGAAAAGTAGTAACAATATCTCAAACATTATGCCTTCTCTGAAAAGACAGTATAATTAAATGAAGTACTAACAGAATAACAACTAAATTATGTAGCAGAGATACAATAATAGACAAATAAACAGCAAAAAAATAAAAACTATTAAGAGATTGCAAGGTTCAGAATATATGGATACGCACATTATGAACCCACTAAATGTGAGTTAAATTTTTCATGGATAGAAAAATAAGTATGTGAGGTATAAGCTTGAAATACAACATAATTAGATTAAAAAAATAATGAAAGAGAAGTAGATAGACAACAAGAATCGGGTATGGAAATCTTATTTACATGTTGATCAATTTCCTTAAGGATAGACTAAGACAAATGACAGAACAAATATTTGGAGACATTTTTTAAAATGTCTCTAAAGAAAAGAAAACTACATCTGATAATTCTAAAAATGTAGCATATTCAAAGAAATATATGTAGACTTATATTTTGTACATAATTGTAATGTGTTAATGGTAACAGTAAGATATCCTACCATCAGTTAGACAACTGGAGAAAAAGACACAACTAAGTTGCTTAGGAAAAAAGAGAGTGAGAAGTGCAGGGTAGTATCAGACAAAAATATTCATAAAAAATCCATGCTCATAAGTAATATAAAAACTAAGACCTCACAACTGTACATGTTAGGAGAATGACTAAATAAATGCTAGCATATTTATAAAATAGAATATTAATAAGCTATAAAAATAATTGATAACAACAAAATGTTGAAACTTAGAAGTTACATATTTACTAAAAGAAGAAATACTCATTTTTATATATAACTTAAAAAACAGTAAACATTATGTGGATTCATGAAGCATGTATTGGAAATATTTATTTTTAAATATCAAGAAAATAACAGGTATATAAATGAGGTAATTTTTATAGTGAAGGAATGATGGTGTTAAGTGCAGATGGTATTTAAAGTACATAGTTATCTACAAGTCATTGATAATATGTTTCTAGAATTGCCCAGTGGAGTCACCGGTGTTAATTATATTACACTCTGCAATTTACATATAAAATTATCTATTTTTAAAATTTTATTTTAGTGAGTATTTTCTAGTTTTAAAATTCAGGTATTTATACTACATTTGTTAATTCTTGAGTTTCAAGTTGTCTGAGTTATAGTTCACTATAGAATCGGCTTAGCTTAAGGTGAACAACAATGATCTGAGATATGTATGTAGCACAAATGATTAACATAATATTTAATTGACATTTATCACCTTGATTAATTACAATATTTTATCTTGTGATGAGAACTAAAGATCTACTCTCTTAGCAACTTTTAAATATACAATAAAGCATTGTTAACTATAGTCACCATGTCTTTACATTATCTCTGCAGATATAACTTATCTTAGCACTGGAAGCTTGTACCATTTGAATGTTTTAACCCATTTTCCCAACCTCATCTTTGGCAACCATCAATTTGTTCTGTTTCTGGGTTCATTTATGTCAGATTCCAAAAAGTCAGATCATACAGTATTGCCTTTCTCTGGTTTATTTCACCTAGACATCCAGTATGTACAACATTCTATGTGGGGTAGATAACATCTTAACTTTTGAACACACTCTAAAACTTCACATTTTTTTACTCCCTTCTGTCATTATTTTACAGCTTGAGGCTTAATTTTATATATTTATATTACATTTATCCATGATTAATTATAGCACTTTATTTTACTACTTTTGTCTTTTAATCTCATGTTTTCTTTATAAGCAATTGATCCACTATTTTTATTTTATAATTTTCCAGTGAGTTTTTATGCCTTTTTTTCTTATTAGTGACTTTTTTCAGTTTAGGAAAGTCTGATCAACATTTCTTGCAAGATTTGATTAATTAGAATTCTAGAACAATTGAAAATACTTTTCAAAATTTGAAAATATTTTCCACAATTGTAGAGAAAATAAAGACTAAGATGTTCAAAAGCTGAAATAATTTATCATCAGCATATATACATTATAAAAAGTATACTAGGCAGAAAATAAAATTACTTCAGATTAAAATATATATCTGCATACAAGAATAGCATGAATAAGACTGTCATAAATACATCATTTATTCCTATTTCCATATGTTAAGAATATAATTAACTGCCAAAATATTAGCAAGGCTATAAAGTAATAGTATTTGAATACAATAAAAATATGTAGAAAGAAGAATTTTTAAAAAGCAACAATAAAATGTGGTGTTTTTAATATAAAGAAGAAAATGCATGCTGACAATAACACAAAGAGAAGAGACTAAGTATACCAACCGTATTATGAACTTTATCAAATGTAAATATTATGAACGATATCAAATGCAATTAAAAGCAAAGATTGGGGGTAAGATAAACAAAAGTCAACTAAATACTACCTATAAGAACAAAATGTAAATATAAATTCACAACAGGATGAAAAGGTAGCAGTAAAAATATCATACTAATATGAATCAAAAGAAAGTTAAGTAATTTGGCTATTTCTTATTAAATTCAACATGCAATTACCATATGATGCAGTAATTGTGCTTATATTAGACATTCAAACTTATGCTTAGAAATAATCTATACATGAATATTGATAGAAATTTTATTTAAAATACTTCAGAACTAGAAAGAAACCAGTTGTCCTGAAGTATAGGTAAATGGTTAGGTTATACTGTATTTCTACCACTAAGAAACATTCAGCAATAAAAGGAACAAACCATTGATATAGTCAACATTTTCAGTGAGGCACCAGAGAATGATGCTGAATGAAAACGGACAACTGAATAGGTTATGTACTGTATAACCCCAGTTATATCATTTTCTTTGAAGTTACAAAATGATAGAAATAGAGAACAGATGAATGGCTCCCAGGGTATAAGGAAAGTGTGGGGTATAAGGAAAGTGTGGGTATAAAGGGGGAGTTGAAGGATTCTTATATGACATAAAATGTCCACACCTGTCCTCTATCAGTGTAAATCCCCTTGCTGTGATATTATAGTAGAGTTTTGTAAGATGCTACCATTGGGGAGTCTGGGGGAAGATTACAGGGCATTTTTCTGTCTTATTTCTCATGACTCCTTGTGAATCTAAAATAACCTCAAAATATGAAGTTTGTCAAAAAATAAAGAGGATAAGTTAGATTTTCATTCATATTTCATTTTAAGCAAAGTTACTTATCAAACATGAACTAATGCGAAAGTTATAAAGATAAACCTTTGAAAAAATACTTGAAGGCCTATAATCAAACCGAAAGCTCAAGCAAATTAATCCCCCAAGGTTAGAATTTTCTATGATGTCAAGGTAATGAAGTGAAAATCTACCTCTAAGAAGTGCTGTGTATTTACCTACAAAATTGATATGCAGATAAAACAAGTTACCTTGACAAGGAAGGAATAAGAATCAAAACTATAATTTAATAAAAGTAATCTATATTTTTAAATGCTAAATGTTCTTTCATAGCCAAAGTACTATAAGACACTTTAATGAGCATTATTTCACATTTAACTCTAAGCAAAAGAGAAATATGTGTTCTACAAATTTTGGAGCTATGATAACTACTTTTAAATTAAGATATTTTATAATAATACTTTCTCATAATTATTATTCACTACAGATTTTTTCAAAATGAAAGTTGGATTAGATAAAAATGAAAATAACCTATAATACCTGTATCAATATCTTTCATTATTAAATACATGCTTAAATTTAAGGTGAAGAATTACAATATTCAATTTAACTTCTGCATCCAAGAATTAGATTAAATTCATCTAAATGGTTAAATCCAATAAACATCACCAATAGTATCTACTTATCCATTGGTACTATATATTATTTTTGGTTCTATTGTTTTTTATGATTTGGCATTAGGTGCTGCCTAAAAAGCAATGTATAATCTAGGTGGCATGGTACCTTAATGAATATACAAATAGAGCAAGTAATCTTCTGGTTCTTCATTTTAATATTCATTTAAATTTAAATTAATTAACATATTCTATAATTTTATATAAAATTATAATGTGACTTTAGCACATACTGTATTTAAGTAAGTCATATTAAGAAATGGTAGTTCACTAAAAATTTTTGAAGATTTTTCTTAGAGAATAAATAAAACATTTCAAAAAAATACCCAATACATACACTTTGTTGAAAGCAGAACTGTAGAAGTTATTTTTATTTAGAAGAAAGGTGAAACTCAAAAACTCAATGCAAGTATATTATATTTTTATACTACAGCAAACATTAAAATGGTATTCTGAGATAAAGTCTAAAGCCAACAATACAGTCACCAGCAATATCCATCTAATTGTCTCAATTATTCATCATGCTTCAGTTAAGGTTTTTCGTTTACACATAACCTTTCTCTGGATTCTTAACATTCACAGTCAGAACAATCTTTTCTTACAACAAAGTTTCATTATTAATTCTACCACCCAAAAGTAAACCTATGAATTGACCTAAACACAATCTTGATCTTATTCACTTTCTACCATGCATTTTCTATACTATCTTTATTTTAAAAGCTGCTCTTAGAGACGTTGTACTATATCCCACGGTGTTTCCTTAGCAACTTCTACAGAGCCCCTGAGCTACAGATCTTAATTCCACCACACGCAGTAAGTACTTTTTAAAAGTATCACAGATCTAAAGCTTAAGCTTTAGTATATACAAAATTCAACACATTTTCTGCCGACTATTTCCTGTGGGTACTTATAATAGCATCTGTTGGTAGCTTTAGATAGAAGTAAGACAAGTCTCAAAAAAGACAATGAATAGCATGATTTCAAAAGAATAACTAAATTATGGCTCCTCTGAATTTAACATCCAAATCCTCTTATACAGATCTACTGTATTGGATCCACATTTAAATATTGTTTCTATGCTTAGTCCAAATGAAGAATTACATTTGAATAGCTTGAAATGCATCTCCCATAGATAACCCAAAGATGTTACTTTCTGAGCCCCTTAATCCCAAACTACATGAATGCTTTTAGATTTAAACTGAATACAAAAACTTTTGAGCTTTAATATGTATATTATATACAGTGAAGCACCATTTTAATTTATTGTCTATTATTGTATTTCAAAAGAAAAATGAGAAAATTCAAGAAATAGTTCAGTATTTAATTTGCTGTTCTATTTAGATTAAAGTTATTGCCCATTTTCTCCATAAAAACAAAAGAACATTTTTTTTTCACATTGGGTACTCAATGGGAGAAACTAAGATAGCAAGAGTGAGTGTATGTTGATTGCATCTAGTTTTAATATAAATATCTATACAGACTCACTCTCAAATCTATCTAGATAGAGGATGATGATAAGGAAAAAGCATGATCTCAAAAGGCTATGTGTTTGAATCCCAAAATGAGGCTTTACTAACTTTTTTGCAAATTATTTACTCTTTATTTGCTTGTTGCCCAAATATGTAACTGGACAAATAGCATTTATTTGAAAATATTAGAAAGAAGTTGGTTTAGTTTTTAATTCTTTAATTGGAGGGTTTTTTTTTACATTTTATTTAAAAAGCAAACACTGTCTAGGAAAATCCATTCAAGAAAGGGAGTTCAACTTGCTAAAACCGAGTTCCTCTGCATCATGATGGAGGCATTGGCAGCAATTATTGAGGCTGTGTTTCAAAATCAAGCCAAGTTGTGCACCCAGGCATGGAAAGAATGAGAATCTGACTGCCTTTAAATGGGCAGAACAACAGACTCTTTAGGCAAAGGATAAAAAGACTATTTTGAAGGTGAAATTATATAATATAATTTTTATAAATCACACAGCCAGGTCACTTGGGCTACTCTTTACCAACTCGGCATTCTCCTGTCTCTCCATTCCCAAAAGCCTTTCTCTGTCCTCCCCCCAATCTCTGCTCCTTTCTTTTTTATCTCCTTCCCTTCCCCCACCCCCTGAAAACCAGAAGCTCACACACCCTCCTGGCATTCATTTTCTCTTTCCCACGTGGGATTTGCAACAAAGTAAAAGAAGGAAGTGCTGTTATCCAGTTTAGGTCTCTATTTTTCAGACACAGCTAATGGCAATGCCTAAATTTGAACACTCCCCAGGTTGGGGTCACGGCTTCAATTATTAGGTTATCAGGTGAGTAATAATGGATACTTTATTCAGTGCAAATTTCTGTACAGAAAGTTTTCCACTACTCCTCCACACAGCTCTATTTTACAAAATGAAAAAACCTGATTTTTCTAAGAATTATTATGTGACTAGTTTGGCCAACCCTAAACTCCCAACTCCAGAGCCCATTTCCAAGAAAGTTCAGTAATAAACCACAAAGTTTAGCCAAGTGTATTCTTTAAAATGCAAATTTAATAAGCTTAGACACATTTCACTCCTTAACAAATATTCTAAAATTACTTCAAAATAAGCTTTATGTAGGTTTCTTAAGATTCAAGTAGTATTTTTTTTTAAATTTATAACATAAAAAAACAATTAAATCCCATTTGCTCTTTCACAGACTTTTAATTAAAATTTACAAATTTAGCAGGAAGTAAACTGACATGATTAGGGTCTGCAAATATAAAAAAGCAATTTCAGCTTAAAATAATTCCCAGAACTATCAAATCCCTAATATAATTCCTATCTCCAAATATAAACACTGTCATTTTAAAAGACTGTATGCTGAATTCTTGGAAAGATTAGATAGCTATTGAGAAAGACAGAAGTCAACCCCAACTATCTAACTCTGTAGGAAATAGAGATTTTCCTGAGAGAGAAACAAAATATTGCCATGAATCACCTCCCTCACAGCAGTCCTGAAGCTTTTAATTTTCAGCATTGGTGGTCTGCAGGTATGTGCAGTTGATTAACGGTCAACAGAAATTGAACCAACTCCATGCTGGTGTCCACATTGTTAGCGTGTAACACTATTTTGAATGACTTCATTCTTCTTTCTGCCCTTCACATGTCCTTGCTTCCTAAATCTACACTCATTTTTCAGTTTTGTTTTTTAAAAAAAAAAGTACATTATTTTATTTACTACATGGACATTGCAAATGTATCCTGGACAAACTAGATTGATATAGCTCTGAGATTCTGCTTAATTGTTCTTTCTTCCTCTACCTTTGTCAAAATTCTCTCTCCTAGACCTTATAAGTAAATTCATCAGATCTTCTCTGGGAAATGATTCAGCTATGATAATACATGCGAGCCACTGCTGAGAATATTCTCTATCTTCCCATCCTCTCCTTTGTTTCTTGTTCAATATTTATTCATCATTCAGATTCCTCTTGTATCAATTATTCTGGCCTTTGTCTTCTTGGGATATTTGATTTTCATAATATCTGAAATACTGGATGCTCATATTTTCCTAGGTTCTTGTTTATACAGTCTCATGAGAAATTTGATTTTTATTTGTAGGCAGCATAAATTACGCTTATTTTCTCTTTTTTATCTTAAATCAATCATACTGATTATATGAAATATGTCACATATCCCTGTAGACAACAGCATCAACATGTTTAATTAATTCATTGTCCACTAAGAAAATAGTACCATTTACTACTCTTTTAGAGTACCCCTAAAATTTAGGTAACAAGTCTGATGGACACTCACATCTATTATTACATCTATTATTCTATTATCACAGTGTTAAGGGGGATGTTATTCAGCATCAACATCACATTAGGAAATACAAGAAGAACAGATCCCACAGTATTATACAATGAATGTTTTTATATATATATATATAAAACATACATATATATATATCATATGTATACATTTTATATATCAACTATAAGCTCTAAAGGAAAAAATATAAACTGGGTATCTGATCCTGATTTACAAATCCTATGTCAAGTTATAGGATCCAATATCTACCTCAACCCTAATCTCAAAGGTAGTTTTGACAGAAAATTCCAGATCCCAGACACCTACCCATATGTCTTCTCTGCAGGCTTAGTCAACTTTTGTCTTTCCATCCTTTACATCTCTTAGGAATGATCTCAGCCATTCTGTAGAAACCAGCACTACCTCATCTGTCCTTTGGAAGACAGACACCTATTCAGTAATCCATTTACCTCTTGTAATAAAGTCTAGCTCTCGTACCAAATTCCCAGAAGATAGCAAGAAGATGGGAAGTTAGCCAGAAGTCCTGTCTATACATATCTCCTTGCCTTTGTTACTTATCCAATTGACTGGATTCTATCTACATCACAACCACTTACTCCTCTGCCCATAGTATTGTCATCCTTAGCCCTAGAGTACGTAGACCATAATTGGAATCATGAATCCTTTTAAATTCATTCAGCACCGCCAAAATTGATGTTCATATGTTGTGTATTGTCCTATATAGGAGAAAAATTTCTTCTTCCCAGAACTCAATTTTAAATTTGAAATCTAATATATAAATTCTTAGATAAATGCATTTTTAAATCAGGTAGTAGTAAGAAAAATGCTAAATTGTGAATACATTGATAATAAATATTTTTAAGTTTTAAGTTATCATCAAGATATTTGCTAAATGTCAATTATATGCTTTTACATGCCTAAAAATTCTTGCTAATATTAATTTCCCAAGGAAGTAATTTGGAGTTAATTGCATGGCAAATGAATTTTGGTGCTGCATACTTAAGAAAGCTCAAGTCATTTTCTTCCTGGGATCAATAGATATTTGACATATAATAGCTGCATTTTGTAATCTAATTAAAGGATTATTTGACACACTTATAAGCTTTGGCACATTGAGTCAAGACTTTCTGACTGATGTTGACTGTTTATTTTGTCAGGAAATCCTTACTTACTACACTTAGGACTTGTTTCATAATGAAATACCTCAGCTATAATATTAACAACAATTTGTATCAGAAAGAGTACTGGATAATTTCTAGATCAAATACTATTATCCCTATGGAGGAGACTGTTCATATCATTTGGGAAACCAGGAGAATTAATAATTCTACTTAAATCTCAAGGTTAAAAATATTTCTCAGAAAAAATATAATCAAAACATTGCCTTATAATATCAACTTAAATCCGAGTTTTCCAAGTTATTATTTGATTTTGTTTGAACAAATTTTGGTATAAACAAAATTTCATACTTTTGATAAAATCAAATGTCATGCCTGATTTATTTAAACATAATCCATCTGATGTGATTGATTTCTTCCATGTCTCAAAGGCTAATCATAATGACTATTTACATGTTTTGTACAATACAATAGTTATAGTATATTTACCACTTGTAGATTATATTAATCTATCTTTATCCATAATGAAATTAAGGGTTAGAGCATCTGTCTTAGGCTGCATACTTAATTACTGTTAGAGTCCAGAGAGTAATAACATCATCTGCTTTCAATGAAAACAATTCTTGGACATCACACATTCTCTTAACATGCTCTCGGGAGAAGCTAAGCATCAATTTAGGGATGCAAGGCTAGTAGAAAATTGTGTCCTTCTAGTGTTACTAACATCTCAGCGTGTCTTATGCCTTTTGTTTTCTTTGCAGAATATTTTGGATGATTCTGAATTAAATATAAGAGCATCCATGAAAGTCACATGATTTTACAAACACTAAGATTCTTAAGCTTGACCACTTTTTATAATGTACCATTCATGTTATTCGATCAATCAAACTCCATTTGCAGTCATAATGAGCCTCTAACTTAATTCTATGCAAATCAGTTTTACTTACCATTGTCAAATTCATTCATGCACCAAAAAAATACTTTTAATACGCATTTCAATACTCATTCTCCTAGTTCTAGCCAATGAAGTAAAAGCTGATTTTTCAAGCATTCCAGATCTATGCATTAAATTACAATAAAACTAACTAAACCTATTTCTCCCACAATTATTTCTCCTTTCATACCAGGTGTCTCTCCCTCTCCTTCTAAGGCCACTAGCCTTGAACCAATGGGTATGATATCCATTCCTGATGGCTAGTTTATATTATACTATATACTCCTGTCTGGAATGAACTTGCCCTCAATTTATCCATGTCAGAATTCAATTAGTTTCAGTTTACTTGCTTTGCTTTTTCCATCCTTTCTAGGAAACAGTAGTCTCCCATTTCTAAAATATGAATATATACATAGCTCTATAAATTCATCTGATTGTATGGTGATAATCATTATTTAGCTGCTTCTTTTGCCTATTTATCATGTTATTAATTTTATTATTATAAGTCCAGGAAAAAACCATGAGTTAAAATTCCTTTTCAATTTCTCCCCATGCTACATACTCTAGAAATACTATTAATAAAACATATTAATATGCCAACTGCATCAATATACTACTAATATGTATTATATTAAGCTCAGGAGTTAAAAGATCAACACTGGAATTTGGACATTTCCTTTTTGAAAGTACAGTGTCAGCTTGCTGATATTATATTTAATTATAACATGACAATGTGACTTGGTATTTGTATTTTAGCTGCTTTTTATTTAAGTATCAGGTAGTTCAAGTAGGTTACCAAATCTTTAACATTTTCATATGCACCACCTTTCAAATTGATCCCTGCTTCTAAATTTGCATAATTACTGCTCTAGCATATACTCTTTCATCATTTAATTTCTGAAGTATAAAAAAACTCACTTATAAAACAATTGTCCACCTTACTAACAGTATGGAAAGTGAATTAATCAGCTTTTGTCCATTGGCCTGTATAGCCAGCACCTGAGTTACTGTATCATCCATATGATGGTGCAGTCCAGTGCATGTGAGCATGTATAAGTGTGCACACCTGGACCTAGGAGAGGTAGGGAACATGACACAGAGGTAGATCATGCACATAAGCAAAAGCAAGAACATGAGAGAATGCCAGAAGAGAGAGAGAGAGCCCAAAGAAGTATTGTGGGAGGCTGAGGTGGCTCGCCTGTCCCCCAGACCCACTGGGCTATGGTCCTGCCCAGCCCTGTCTTGCCCTGCTTGTCTTGTCCTGCCCACCTATGCAGATGGATGAGCCTGATGCCTACTTCCCCTGCAATTGTTGATGAGGATGGTTGGGGTACAAGTGATAAGGATAGGATAGCTCTCTGACACTAACAAAAAAAGGAATGAATAAAAACAAAATGTTCTCTAAAGGATAAGCAATCAAAATACATAATGGCATAGAGCTCACAAGCTTATAGTTCACTTACTAAAAGCAAATAAATAAGTAGATAATGAAGATAATACAGGTATAATAGAGGTCTAATAGTACGGAATAAGCACCAAAGCAAAATGAGTAATAGGCAGAAAAAAAGTGAATTAGAGATACAAAGTATAAGAAATGGCTTCCTTGAGAAAGAGGTGCTCAGGCTGAGTTTGGGAAGATCACTGGAATACTAGAACAACAGGAAGGTTTAAGAGAGGCATTCTGGGCAGAAAACCATAATGTAAATATTCTATTTGTTCAATGTATCTCTACTTCTTTGTCGAGAAGGACCAAGATTTCACAGGTTATTACTGAGCCATTCCACATTCTTCAGGGTGCAGCAGTTGCAAAGAGGGCAATTGGCTATTACAAAATTATGTCTGGCAGGGTTATGGTGAACCAACAGGGAATAGGGCAGATCAGTACTAACAACAGTGGGAGTTGTTACAATCAGGAGATTGAAAGAATAATAAGGGAGTAATTACCTGAACCTGGAGAACATCAGCTCTGAAAGGAGTCATGGCCTTTGGCAGCGTGATAGTCAATCTGTTGCAACCAGGCAGAGAAAGAGCCAGGCTTATAAAAAAAAACCTTGGTCTTAATTTCCTCCCAACCTCTGATCTCCTCTTAATGTCTTTCATGGTTGTTGCCAAATGGAAGCAGGGAAGCAAGCGTGCTGCAGTCCTTAAGTCTGCTCCTGGAGTACAGAACAGAAAGTAAGAGCAGAGGGTAGGTCTGGGAAACCGTGCAGGTCTTGATTTCTCACAGCCAAGAAAATTGGGTTTTATCACCTAAAGTATTTTTACAAAGAAAGCAACCAGAGGATAGCAGCAAAGAAAATGCCCTTAGAATCTCTCGCAACTGGTTGCTAGAACATTGCTCCCAGAGCTGCAATCCGCTGGCTTTCCTTCAAGGCAGTACGTACCTACCTACCTCCGGAAGAATTTTCCTCCTGCTTTTCTCCAGACTTCTTTTCCTATGACATAGACACAGCACTGTGAAGAACTGAGGCAAGGGTCATGAGGAATGACAACAGGAGATTGACACAGCCAAAGAGCCTGGGACTGAATCTTCCAGCAACTTTATTGACCCCCACAAGTCCTTAGGTTTCAAACAAGGGAAAGAAGTGGCTCAGGCAGAATCAGATTAGTTAAACATTACTATTGTGGGATATTTGGGGGCAGGGAATTCACTTATTAACTTGCTGTAATCTCCTAAGGAAGGTCTTTTAGGGTAAATATTGGAGCAGTGGAGACACCACGTCTGTCCAGTGGAAGTCAATCATGCAGTTTTATCTTTAGTGTTATGAAGACAGAGTGGAATGAAGTTTTTTCGTCCCCAGCATGAGTCCTGGCCGGTCAGCTCACAGCGTCTGGCGGAGCACCTTTCCCCAGAATATCTAAAGTCTTCAGGGTGGAGATCTCAAAAAGGAAGCTAAAGTTCCCCAGGTTTTTCTAGTCTTGAGACTTGCTTCCTTCCATTCCTTTCAACTGAAACTGGAATGTACTCTTTAGCAGATACCTCATGCTCTGCATGTGACCTAAAACTATAAACTTTACCAAAAAAGTAAATATACAAATGAAATAGCCCAATATCTGTGTATAGTAGCAGAAGGGCTATTTGATTACATTTCACCTTTTGAATTATCAAAAGAAAAGGACAACTCTTTCTCCTTTTACATTTTAAGTATGTGAGGTATTCCCCTTTAAGATAAACTCTGGATGTCCACATCAATACTGCAAACCCAGTGGAGCCTCACAAAACCAGAGTTGGAGGATACTCCCTGAAAAAAAGACAAAATACTAACCCCTTTCTGGAGTTTGAAAACTCTCACTCCCCAGCTATTCCAAGCTTCATCTTAAACAAAAATATATGTATCTCCAAAAAAGAAAAAAGCAATTTGCAATCACACTATAATTAAAATCTATTTTGAAAAAGATACTTTTCCCAAGAGGAAACATAACAGAGATGCAATTCTGCTTACAACAGAAAAATATTATACATTGTTACCCAGGGTGATTTAACTGTTTCACATCACAACTTTTCACACATCCCAGTTTCCTCTTGTGATGGGGGTTCTCATGACCATTTTCCAGTTTAATAACATGCTAGCATTCACAGAACTCAGAAAATCCGTTTTTTAACATTGCAATTTATTATAACACAATTATTGCAGATTTCAACCAGCAAGGAAAAGAATACATTCCAGGGAAAGCCAGCCAAAATTTCTTCCTTATAGTCGCTCCATGTAGTCACATAAACAGAACTCAATTCTTCCGGTATCACATAGGACAAAATAGTCAGTGTTGCCAATCAGGGAAACTCACCAAGTCTTGGTGTTCAGAGTTTTATCTGGAGTTCAGTCATGGAGATGTGGAGTTGTTGCATAACTGACATTAGTTACTGAGTCTTCAGTATCTGCAGAGGTCAAACTAGTCACACACACACAGCCTTGCAAAGAAAAGCAGGTAATTATTAGAAAATCACACTGTTGGCATATGCTATCCACATGGCCTGCAGCCCAGAGGTATGTTTATAGGCTGGCCATTCCCAGGGCTCTGAGGTTATCTCCAAGGAGCCAGTAAAGAGCCAGTCCTGAAGACTTCTGGAATGGACAAAGATTAGAAACAACAGGCCTGCTGCTTTAAACCTTTAATTTATACTGCTTGTGAACTTTATATATTTCACTGCTCATAAATACATATATTTACTTAAGGAAACAGTCTATTTTGTTGGTCCATCCATTACCATAACCAAGATTGGTTTGGAGCTCTGCTTCTTTGGTACGTTTGGAGCTCTGCTTCTAAAAAAACTAATTCTGGTTGAAAATAAAAATGTTTAGTATATCGCACACTAACAATATGATTGCAGGATTGAGGCTATTAGAGGGGAGAGAACAAAAGGGTGAAAGGGCACAATGGTAGAACAATGAGTACTTTGGTGGGCAGTGTGATATGGTGACTGATATGTGAGGAGGTGCGAACCCATCCCCCTAAATCCTACAATGTAATAAACCAATGTTACTCCAATTTAAAAAATTAACTAGAAAACTGCAATAAATCAAACCAACCAAAACAAAAGCAAAATAATAGTAATAATAAAAGAATGTTCTGGATATCTCTTATAATTTCAAAACATTCAAGGCCAAATTTGAAACAGTTCTAACTTAGGGTACCTTGAACATTCCTTTTCCCCAGAAGTAGTTAAAAAAATGAAGAAGAAAAAAAAACCACTGCATGACTTGAAATATTCACTTCAAAAAAAGAGCAAAAGAAAGTTAATTTCCTTTCTGCATGTTGCTCTAAATATTCTGCATTTAATTTTTTAGGAGATGAACTCTGTTAAGTCTCAGTTTGGATCCAGAAAATCAAATGCAGTCTCTTCCATAAATCATATTATATCACATCAAACAAACTAACGATGGGACTATCTGGGACTCAAAAAAAAAAAAGTGGGGGAGACCACCTGATAAAGTAAAAATCAAATTCAGCACTATAAATATTAAAAACAGATTATCTTACATTAGCAGTAAGTCACTGCAAATTCTTTGTCTTTTTTATAAGCATACTTTTTTGATAAATGTTATTTTCTTCCCTACATATATTACACTTGGCACTCTTATTGATTTCTATTGGATCATATTTTTGAAATACTCATCTTTCAGACAAATCATGTTGAACTAAATGGTTTTATAAAAAAGATATGAATGTGCTTTTACCATTCTGTCTTTTGAGTTGTATTCTACTGCCCCTCATGGGTCTGAATAAAAAAGGTAAGATAAGATATCATCAAAATAAATGAAATGGTCTTTATAAGAATGCCCATTTTTGTATTTTTATTTGGTGGCACTGTAATAGAATGTGCTATATTTGTATATTTCAAAGAACAAAACAAAAAGAACAAATGTAAGCCCCAAAATTTACGTGACTTGTGTCTAGCAAGTGCTTCTACTACCAGATTTAGCTATCCACTATTAGAACTGAAAATTAGCCAATAAAAGTATAAATTAAATTGCATTACTTTGAAGCAATTAAACTTGCCTGATCACTTTGGCTGTGATAGAAAAAGAACATTTGTTGTGGCAGTGTTAGATCAGTGAGAGGCAAGACAGTGCAGCATGAGGTAAAAACACTGATTTAAATTTTGCCTCAAGGTCTAGAGGAACTTGCTTTCATTTACTAGAAATAAGCAAAACACAAGAAGGTTTAGTGTCGCATATAAACAGTTATCAATCAAGATCTCCACCTAATACCAATAGACCTTAGGGGAAAGTTAAATGACTTGTATGCAACACAATGCTTAGTGAATAGCAGAAGAAAATCACAGCATGATCGCAAAAATCATATTTCATTTTTATTGAACCATTTATTGCAAATGATAGAATAATAGCAAAGATTAAATGGGGAAAATATCTTTTGTTTGCATTAAAATATTTATCTCTCCTTTTAAGGATGCATAAAGCATATACATTTAGTCTAACATTCTGAGCTCAAAAAAAGGAAAAACTTGTGGTCAAGTACTGCATGTTGAATATCTTGGCCTACATTAAAAAGAAATTAACTTGACAATTTATTTAAAAGAATGCATTACTATCCTGTGTGTCTTTGTGTTTGGATGAACCAAAGCATCTATAGGTTAAACGCAATATAATTTTCTTTTCAGGATTTCCTATAATAGCTATTTGAAGACAGTTTTTAACTCTTTATACATGTGCCAATAAATGTCTTATAAGATGATTTGCTTAGTATTTTCCTCCAGAAACTAGAGTTGCTGTCTCTTCTACACTCCAGGATACTAATAACTTTGTAATTGCAGCATTAACACTATACAAAACAGAACTTTTGGCTGTATCTCCTTTCTCTAGTCTCTGTGTGCCTACTTTTGTCAAGCATTCACCCTGTACTTGATATATCCTATTCTACTTTTTAACCTACTCTTCTTTCTCGTGCCATTATTAACAAAAAAAAAAAAGAAGAAGAAGAAGAAGAAGAAAAAACATTCCCCACATTCTGGTCCTCCACTCTTTTCCATTTTCTTCAAAGTATTTCTCCTAGTGATATCATAACTTTCACTTTATGAACAATTCCCCAACTCATTATTTCTATTTTTATCCTGATATCTGCAAAATATTCACTGAAACCTCCAACTAACTTAACCACAAATGATATCATTGCCTTTCCATAGTCTAGTCCCCCTACTTTTCATTCCTTCAATCAACAATACACTCCTTTGACAGCCACCAAGCATAGGCTTTCTTCTAGATCTGGCTTTCTTCTCTCAATCTTCTAGATCAGTAATCTTTTCCTATATCATCTAAATGACAGACATTTCAAGCTTTTCTGGCCATTTGTTTCTGGTGTAACTATTCAAGTATTCTATGGTACAGATGGTTGTGTTACAATAAAACCATTTAAAGATACTGAATTAAAATGTGTGACAAACTTACTCTTCATTTTTTTTTTGTCAACTATTATTAGCTTATCAGGTATAGGAAAATTAGTGGCACACTGGATTTCACCCATGAACCACAGTTTACATACTCTTATGGTGCTGGGATTTAACAGTAAACAGAAAATATGACTCCTGTCCATCAATAATCTAAAATTTTAAAAGAAATTTTCATATGTCCACTAACAGTGATTTTTTTTCCTCTTCTGTTTACAAATAGCCTGTGTAAAATTTGCTCCTATAAGAGCCCATTCAGTCAACATACATTTTGATATTGTTTCATCTCTCATCTTCACATTTTCAAGCAAAACAAGCTTATAGTGGAAAAAAGTGGATCTCCCAAACATTAATCTCAATACTTTATTACTATAAGTTCAATATGCAAATATAAATGTTTACATGTTTACATTTTTTAAATAGTTGAAAAGCTTATATTTGAAAATTCAATTTTTTACTTGTTATTTTTTATATGGGCATTATCTTCTCTAAGGCAATTTTAAGTTTGAACAAAGTATAATAGATGTATAACAAAATATATATATTAATTCTCTGGTTTCTCTTCAGATCACATCTTTTCCTTTTACAAATCATACACATTAAAAATATTCAATTTGATAATTTTACCTATGTATTACTTTCTTTAAATAGCATGTTATTAGATACAATTCACATACCATATAAGTTACCCTTTAAAATCAAGCAATCCAGTAGTATTTTGTATATTCAGAGCTATATAACCATTACCACTATCTCATTTCATAATTGAAACACTACAAAAGAAAGCCCTTTACCCATTAGCAGTCATTGCACATACCCTGCTCTTTCCAGTCCCTGGAAAACACTAATTTATTTGCTGTCTCTCTGAATTTCACTTTTCTGGACATTTCATACAAATAGAGTCATATACTGTATGGCCTTGTGTCTGACTTCTATCACTTAGAATAGTGTTTTTAAAGTTCATCTATTTTTTTAGCATGTAGCAACACTTCTTTTTTATATTGAATAATATATTGTATGGATGTATGCAATCTTGTTTTCTCATTCCACAGTTGGTGAACATTGATGAATGTCTGGTTACTATGAATATTCATATGTAATGATATGATTTCATTTATCTTGTGTCTACCTCCAAGAGTAGAATTTCCAGATCATGTACTATCTCTGTGTTGAATATTTGTGGAAATGGACCTGTGTCAATATACATTTTGTAGTAGCATGAGATGGTCTCATTTTCTCCCCATCAAATAAAAATCTTCTGTTTTTTTTCTGACAGAGCTTGGTCTAAAACTTTTTCACTTTTTTCCTTGACTATTGAAATAGAAACACTTTTATTTTAATTCCTATAACTCCAGTCTTTTGTTTATTGCAATTCATCCCACAGAAAATGTCACCCTTGGTAGTGTCTAATATTTTTGTCACTGCCTCACATCACCAAACTCTCAATAATTATCTACAACCTAGGAGTTAACTAGAAATACCTTATTCTAAAAGACCCTATAGATTCAGAGGTCAGTAAAATGAGCTGTCTGTTCTCCAAAAGCTTTTGTCACAATGCAACCAAAACTCCAATTTAGGCCAAACTCTTTATGCAAAATCTTGATAAGTTACATTTCCTGGGTGCAAAATTGGCTTCATCAACCTGGAACTTAAGCAGTCATACAAGACTCACACATTGGATGCCCTTGAACTTTGTTTCATGCTCACCACTCCCTTGAAATATCAATAATGTTTTAACAAGAGAGTCCACATTTTCATTTTACATTGAACCCTATAAATTTCATGGGAATTCCTATCTGTGCATGTTGAGTGTTAGCACCTAACAGCATCCATTCAATATATACCTTTTGCATCTCACCTACTCCCTGGTTCAGATGGCAAAGCCTTTGCTTTCTATGTTCCAAGTTAATCAATTCTTTACAACCTTTTGTGGCATTAATGTTCACCAAGTTTTCATTCTGGTTTCAGTTTTCATCTTTATTCTTTCAGAGAAGTCATGATGCGCATCATTATTTTATTTTTAGTTCATAGTGCAAGCTAACATATAACCCAAAATAGCTTAGCAACTTTATATTTGACTTTGAGATACAGACTTTTTGGACATTTCTTTTAATAAATTACTCTAGCTTAGAACAAAAGATCTCATAGGAAAGGTTTTGATCAAATATTACCTTGATGATGCCAAGACCCCTCAGGCAAAAAAGAAAAAAGTTTGCATGTTCTTCGTGAAAATCCTCCCTATAAGTTACTTTTCTATACTAACAATGTATTTCCCTTTCAACTTTAGCAAGAACACAATTTGGGCCATGGTAGCTAGATATACTTCACTTTTAGAAAAGTTGTAGGCTCCCTAGCAAATGCATGTGAATTGAACTTTATAAATTTAGGCATATTCTTCAATTACTCCAAGTTGGAAGCTCAAAGATAGGAATCACAGAAAATAATTATTACAAAGTCTTTGAACCTTCATTTTAATTCTAATTTATCCTATTTGATTGCTGTTGACAGTGTGATAGCCCAAAGTGGAGTGAAACTATTGTTTTAAAACTAGTGATTTTTTTAATTTTAATCTATTTAAAATCTAAAATCTTTGGGTAAGATTTTAGGTATGTCACAATTGAATTCAATCTTTCTGTCCTAAAGAGCAAAACAAAATCTTAGGGGGGAAAGTTAAGTGATAGCAACCTCATTATGTTAGCATCATTCCTAGTGGCAAAAAAAAAAAAAAAAAAAAAAAATTAAAAAGTCTTTTTAAAGAAGTTTCAGGTTTACAGCAACCTTGAATGGAAAGTGCAAAGATTTCCCATGTTTGCCTTGCCTCTACACAAATATAGGCTCTCATTGTCAACATCACTCCAAAAATGATATATATGTTAGGGGAAAAATCAGCTTACATCAAGACAACATAATATCCAGAATTTCATAGTTTGCTTTAGGTTTCACTCTTGGTAGTATACACTTTCTGTGGATTTGGTTAAGTTCATCTGATATAAATGACTATCATTATAATAGTATACAGAATATTGTCACTGTCTAAAAATCCTGTATTCTCTTCCCTTTCATCCTTTTCCTTCTCCACTTCTGGTAAGCACAGGACTTTTATCTCCATAGTTTTGCTTTTTCCAGAAGATCACATGTAGAAGTCATGCACTATGTAGCCCTTTTGGATTCACTTAGTAACATGCATTAAATATTCATCCATATCATTTCATGGTCTGATAACACATTTATTTTTAACAGTAAGTAGTAGTCTACTGACTGGATTTATCACCATTTTTTAATCCATTACCTACTGAAGGAAATCTTAGTTGCATGTAAATTTTGTTATTTATGAATAAAACTGCTATAAACATTTCTGTATAGGTATTTGTGGGACATAATTTTAACTCCTTCAGGTCAAATCCAAGAAGTGTGATGACAGTGGAATCATGATAAGTTTAGTTTTGTCTCAGTTTCTTTCAAAATGACTATGCTATTTTTCCTACCCACGAGCAATAAATAAGCATTCCGTTTGCTCCACATAGCTGGCAGCATTTGGTGTTGGTGGTGTTCTGTGTTATGACCATTGTAATAAGTGTGCAATGATATTTCATTGTGGTTTAATGTGCATTTTCCTGATGACATATGTGGCATAGAATATCATCTGATTGTATATCCTCTATATATCCTCTGGTGAAATAATATAAAGTTTTGCTCTACAACTTTCTTTAATATGTGTCCTTTTGTTCAGTAAAATCCCTTACTGTGTTTAACCAAAATTTAATGCAATCTTTCTCTGTTTATCAAAGATTTTCCATAATTTTTTTTCTGGATCGGAAATGAGTAAGAAAAAAAAATGGAGCATTAAATGTACTCATTTATCAAGAAAAAGTGGAAGTCTTGGTTATTGGCTTCCAAATTAGACCTGGTATACTTTTAAATTATTACTTCATAATCTATTTCCTAAGTATCTTAAAACAGAGTAGAATTATATCCACCACATAAATCAGGCCACTACAAATATGAAAAAATTTCCTTTTTGTAGTCAAAATAAGGTCTTCTATCAGGAAAATTAAATTTAACTTTTAGTGATCTCAGTTACCAATACAACATAGAAAAAGAAAATGGTCCTGAAATTTCACTCAGTGGAGCTTAAATTCCTCAACTCTGAGTTGCTTAGATCTAAAACTGCACAGAATAGTTTATCTTCATTAACTCCCGGGAGAGTAATTATTAATTACTCATCAATAAAATTACTGAGTGGGGATATCCATAGAGAGTACACCCAACTATATTCTATTGCCTCAACTATAAAGACTGTAACTCAGTGGCTTTAATCTATCTGCATATTAGAATAATCTATATATGTAATGGAGATGAGATGAGGGACAAGGATTAAAAAAAATGTTAATGTCTGAGTCTTACCTTAAGAATTTTTATTTTATGCTCCTAGTGGAGATGGGGGCCAAAGATTTTTAACAAGCCCAGATATGTGTAATGTCATGAATAGAATTAGTTTTTACCAGTCTGGAAGGGTTTCAATATAGGATCAGATGCATATGTCATGGATTATAGGGTGTGTCTATACCTAGAGGTTTGCATGAAAATGTCTCCACATTCTTTTCCATTGAAAGTTCTGTCTCATGCTAAATGTATTTCTTAAATCAGAGCCCAGAATTCTGACGGTGAAGTTTCTATTTGCTTGTTTCACTTTGTGTTTCGTCTATGGGTAGGATAATTACAGCTGAGTCCCAGCAGCATATGGCGGTGGGCTGGGGAGACGAAAACCAAATGAGGACAAAAGCAAAAATACAAAAATAAGCATAAGTCAAGTTTGTGCTGCTGGGTAGTTTTCTTTTATCTTTCTGTGAGGTTAATTAACTGCACAATATGTCTTTGCCACTCTGATGCATTCAAAGCATCCCAGAAGACTCCTCCTCCACAATCTAAATTATAATGATGCCTGATTATAGCAGAATTTTTAGTTTAACTAGAATTTAGTGAATCAGTCTTGGCGACTTTCAAGTGTATCTTAACCATTATCCTTATGATAAACTGAACCCTCATTATAGGATCTCACCGAGGCCAGGAGGTGGTGCTGGCGGTCCCCACACATGCAGGGTTTGCTCTGGCTATGAGATGTCTCACCCTTCATTATCTCAAACCCATCAAATGTCTCACGAACCACATTAAATTTACTTCATAAATTTATACATAGAAAATTTATAAACTTTCTCTCATGCTGATTGTATTTTCTTACCTGCCTTTGAATCTCTGTAAATCCCATAAGCTAGTGACTTACCCCTTTGCTGTTTGACAAGTTCTGAATAAACGGCCTCTGAATGTTTTAATTCAAGTGGTCTTAATATTTTCAACTAGCAAGAAAACAGTGCAAAGTGGCTAGTAACTGAATCTACATCGAACTTCTAAAGGTTTCTCTCATCCTGACTGCATTTGTGTTTTCAGAATAAGTCTAGATATTATGTAACTAAAGGAGGCAAGAAATCTGTGGTTTATATTGTAGACTAAAGAATTTTTTAAAAGTTTTCATCATAGCCATTACCAGCTACTTTAATTGATAGACTATTAAGTGAATTTGAAAATAATGAGTGTTTTAAATAATCATTTATAGAAATGGATTTATCTTCAAAGAAAAGGCCTTTCTGCGATAGGCCAGAAAACCCCTGCCTGTGGGTAAGAATTATTTAGGGTTGTTCAAATCCAGCTATAATTATCACAAGCAGAAATGACTGTTAGTCACTTGAATGTCAAAATTATTTCTCCCTTTTGATGATGTGAAAAAAAATTCCCTAGGAAGATTATGATTTATATTAATGGACACAATTAAATGAAACAAAGCTAATGTTAATTCATTTATTTCTTACTTTCAATTACTGCCTTTCACTGCATCATCATTCTCATTCCCTACTAATTCCAACAGTGTAATATAGGAAGTCAGCAATTTGAAAGTAGTCTTGTTTATTGGTATTGCAAAATCAAACCAGCAAGGAGAAAAAAACAGACCTCAACTTCCAAGTTTCCAAAGCTGTCTAATCAAAAATCAAGTTTATATTTAATCATCTGAGTTATCCCATTATGTAAGTGATGTCCTAGATTTAGGGCAGACCTGGTTTCTATAACACCTTGTATTATTCTCATTTGGTGGCAGATAAATTAGAAGGGAAGAAAGAAAACAATAGTGTGTCTATGTATTGGTGTCTTATTTTTTCTGCAAAACCTTGTTCAAATTCTATTTATTGTAAACATAAAAATATAGTATGTAAAATACATTTATTTCATATTTACTGCAAAATACACATTTTACATTAACATTTATAAAGCATGCATAGAATGAGAAACTTAAGAACAACACTAGAAGTAATTACATTCTAAGAAAGTGTAGTATTCTTTATTTTACTACATAAGTTTTAGGCAAAGTTTCTATCAGTTATGTTCAGACATTTTTACCAGAGATGATTTGACAATCAGCATTCAAGATGACATCTTAAGATCCCTGTATTCTTTTAGTCTTTTCCTTTTGCAGTCTTCTCACACATTTTACAAGGGTTTGGTCTGCATGACTAACAAAATATGGCAGAAATGATGATAGTCATTAATATTAAACTACAAAATCCCACTGTGATTCTTAGTTTCTCTGTCTTCTCTTTCTTTCTCTTTCTCATCCCTATCTCTATGTCATTCTATCTCTCTCACATCACTTGTTCCAGAAAAAGTCAGTTGCCATATTGTGATAGCACTATGGAGATCCACTTAGCAAGGAATGAGATTATGTGATTGTGTAAGGTCTTGGAGGAAGCAACCTCTATCTAGCACCAACTGAGACTATTGCAATCCCTGGTGATATTTGACTACAACTGAATGAGAGATCCTGAATTGGAATCACACAACTAAGTCACTATCAGATTTTTGACCATCTGAAACTGTGTAAGATAATAATATCTGCTGCCTTCTATTGCTATTTTATAGTAAATGTTTATGCAGTGGCACATAATATATAGCTGATATACATGAACTAAAAAGATAATTATGTTGTTGTGACTTACATATCGGTTACTTATCTATAAAAGAATTTGTATTTCTAATTTAAAACTGTAAGCAGAACTAAAGCAAAAAGCAAGAAAGGTGAAAGTGTAAAATAGGGGAGGGATGGGCACAAAAGATTAAGATGATAGTTCACAGGTGGCAAGGTGTGGAAGAATCTCGGGATAGACAACGATATAAAATAAAATAAGTAAACAATAAAAAAGAATAAAAGAATTTGTATATCTGTCTAAGAGAAATATCATTTTAGGGAGCCACCAAATGAATAAATACATGTAAAGCATTTAGAACAATAATAGAACAATGACTGACATACAGCAAATTCTATGCCAACAATAAATCTGATGATGGTGCTAATTTCATACCAAAAGAAAAAATTTTGTCTAATAAAAAATATTTCAGAGGTCCAAAACTAAAATTCTCACAAACTGAAAAGTAAATTTCATATTATTTTCTGCTAACTATAAATACCTACCCCTTTTAATTAGATAATATTTGAAATTAGGTTTGAAAATAGGAACATTCTAACTGGGACCTGTTGATATCCATGGTAGATATCCAAGACAAAACCATTCCTGTTAAAAGGGTGATCCTTGAGATGTCAACTGGCTTGAAAGGAGTCAACAGCTCTTAACTTTACAATATCACGGTTGCTGATTCACAAACTGTAGGATCAACTTATGCTAACAGACAGGATATCTTTTTCTTATATAAGACTAGAATGCATTTCAAATAGAACATCCTCCTTAAGTAACTAGGGTGACAGTTAATGCAATGTATCATCTTAACCCAGAGTCTATTCCTTCTAAGTATTTAGCACAAGATCAAGGAATTTTCGTACCTTTGACTGAAATGTGATAACTGTGCATGAGAAATATGTGGATCAGATAGTTGTGAATCAGATAAATGTGGGTCAGAAAATAAAAATTAAATGAATAAATTGAAATCTTTCCAGGAACTTTTTTTAACATTATGCTGGTGATAGACTAGCTAGCCTTCAAAAATCTTTTAATTTTTCAGAAAAAAAATGGTACTTCAAACATGTGAGCTTCAAAAAAATAGCCATTTCAGAAACAGGAGTTTTGAAAAGGGGCTGTTTCAAGCTGCAGCAGCTTCAAATGATTAGCCTTTTGAGACAGCAGGTGTTAGATTCAGCAGGGTCCTAATGCCAGGAACACATTTACATTCAAATTAAACTGAACATAATTAGAAGTTATTTTTTAGAGTAAGAACCCCTTTGTGCAAGAAAATAATTGCAACTCCCACTTATGCAAAATTTGAATTAAAATTTACACTTAAAACACCCATCTTGGCCATACTAACAAGGATGCCAAAGAAATGGCTCAACATCTTTCCCTTGAATACTACTGTGTATTTATCTCAGTTAACTTTCCCATCATTTATTTTGAATACTAAAGTGAAAAATCAAAAAGTATATGCCATATGTAAAACAGTGACTAATTTTCATTATGATTACCAGGCAATTTGAGACTTTTTTAAAAGAGGGGACATAGGTTTCTTGGATTCAAGCAAAAGCCCTCTTGTCCTTATTATAAAGTCAAAGTGTCATTTGTCTGAACTTAACCCCTGCAATAGGGACACTTTAACTGCTCCCTTGAAAACATTCACAGGTACATCATCTGTGTCATCTGCTAGTTCGCCTCTTATATTAGCTATGAATTAAGTGGTTCTCAGAGTTTCTTCCCAAGTGATGAGTTTTATGGATCTTCACTATATCATCTCACTCTACCATGTTGACTAACCATATTTGCTGTCTGTCTTCTAAAATATATATTCTCTATCACCTCATCACTGGAGCCTGTTTAGATCATGTTGTCTCTCACTGTAGGGGCAATTAATCAGTATTTTCCTTCATTTGCCTGTATACACAGCATCTGTGGTATTATGTCATCCCCATGATTATGAGGTCCAGTGAGTATGTGCATGTGTGTGAAGACCTGGCTCTAGTAGAGAGGCTAAAGGAGCACAAGAGTACAAGAGAGCAAGAGAGAGAGTGTGAAAGAATGAGATGGAGAGAGGCTAGAGAAACAACTTGAGGATTTCTGGGGCCCTTGCCCTGCCCTGCCTGGTGTGTCTGTGTAGCTGCTTAAATGAAAAAAGAACCTGTGCACTTTCATGACCCTGATGCTTACAATTGGCGATGAGGTATACTTGATGTTACACTCATTTATTTAGTAAGTATTCTAGTCTTTTATGTCTTTATCTTTTACCTTCTCTACACAAGATCATTCTATTACACTATTTGCTAGGGTTTCTTCAAGTCATTCCTTTATGTTTTCTAGCATGGCATAGGTGAGGATGCCATTGCTACAACTTCCTTAGTTTGACTCATTGTTTCTTGCAGATTCCTGTATTAATTTCCAAATTAAGTCCCTGCCTCCAATGGTAAGCCAACTGATGATTTTAAGATTCCCATAGCCCAATATCTGCAACCCATAGACATATTTCCTACAAGCAAAGGGATCTTGCAGATTAAAGTCACAGAACCTGGGATAAACATGTTTCCCTTGAATACTACTGTGCATTATCTCCATTAACCTGGAATTTCTGGAGAGACTCAATCTAACCACCTAAGTCCTTAAAACTATGAACATTTCTTGGATGTTGTCAGAGTAAGATGTGGTAGAGATGTCAGAGAGAAATTCTTTAGATACAAACTTTACTGTCTTTGAAAGTAGAGAAATGGGTCAGAAAATAAGGAATGTAAGTTTGCCTCTAGAGTTGGAAAAAACAGGAAACGATATCTTCTCTAGAATTTTTTTAAAAATTAAAAACTAAAAATAAAACAATTGAAGCTTTGGTTTTAATCCAGTGATGCATGTCGCCATTTTCTGACATATGAAGAATATGGCAGGTAAGTTATGTTGCTATAAACCACTGAGTGATTGGCAATTTGTTAGGGCACTCTAGAAAACTGATATCTATCACTCTAAATAATTTCACACCTGATATCAAGGACTCTCTAAAATGTCAATATGCGTATGTAAATATGTATATTAAGTGTCCATGCTAGGTGACAAGTCACCCCAAATTTTGCCATTAAAAAATAGCAAGCGTTTCTCATAGTTTTCACAGGTCATGTGCTACCCTGCTTAAGGAGTCATCCAGCTTTGTCAGCTCATCTAAAGCTCATCTTTATCTCCCAAAGTCATTTGTTGGTGGAACTCAGTTTCCTATAGGTGTCTGGAAAAAACCTTTTTTCCCTGTAAACTATGGCAGTTCCCTGTCAGGGACTCTTTCTGCATATGGCAGGTTGCTTCTTCAAAGCAACAGGAGAGTAACTGCAATTACATCTCCCTTCTGGATTTCAAGGTCTTCACTTATAGGGCTCCCCTGATTAGGTCAGACCCACACAATCAAACCCAATAATTGTTTGGGGTTTAAAACAAAGCAAATTTGTTTTTCTCACAGTTTCTGTGGACAGGATCTGGTTCAGGTTAGCTGAGAGCTCTGCTCAGGTTGAATTCACAGCACGGCTAGAGCAGTGATCGCCTCTGAGCTGCTCCCTGCTCGTGTGCACATTAGCAGAGTTTTAATTCCCTGCAGCTGTGGAATTGAACCCTATTTCCTTGTTGTAAGCGAAAGGATGCTTTGAGCTGCTCCACGTCACCCTCAGATTTTCACCCTCATAATCCTCCTCTCACAAAATGGCTGTTTTTCCTCCATGCTAGCACGAAAAGTATTATTTTAAAAGGTTTTCCTGATAAACTGGAGTCCACATAGGACAATCCCGCTTTATATTATAGTCAACTGATTAAGGAATTTAATTATATCAGCGAAATTCATTTTGCAGGTAACATAATCAAGGGGTGATAGTCAATTATATTTTCAGAACCTTTGCAGAACGGAAATAGATGCTGTGTCTATGCCAGGAGCAGAAACTAGGATTCTGTCAACAAAACAAAAAACTGTAGATTTTTGCCTATCACAGGTCATCATCAACTGCTAACAATGAGGGGGCTCAACTATTAACAGTAATGACTGATCCCAATTACCAAGGAAAATTATTGCTCTGCAACTGAAGCAAGGGAAACTATAGCTAGAATCCAAGGCATTTTCTGAGGTGCTTCTTGGTATTTTTATGCCAATAGTAAAGTTTAGTGAACAACTATAGGGAGTAGAATGAGGTAGGATATATATACATATATATATATATAATTGGAAGTTTGTACCCTTTGACCAATACCTTTGAAACTGGGTGCCCCTCCCCCACCCTTGGGGATGTGGCAGTTAAAAATTGGCAGAGGAAGCACCTGGAGGAGGATTGGCACAAGAAGGAGACACGCTATGCTGATAGCAGGGAGTGGTTGTAGCACCTGGAGAAGGACGCGGGAGCCGAGACTTCCAGAGAGGAGAAAAGAGAACAGCAGGCAAGTAAAGAGGAGCCCGAGTGACCAGGCTGGGCACAGGGCCCCTGGAAGAATGAGCTGGTGGTAACGAGGAGTCATGGTGGCCAGAGGAATGGTGGCCAGTGTGGAGAGTGTGATGACGCAGCAATGTGGCCTGGAAAGCTGGTACCTGGCGATGGCCAGGAATTTTGAAAGCTAATTGTGTATCAGCAATTGTGAAAAAATATTTAATGCACCTTGAAGAAGAGAAAAAGGGAGGGATGAAGTTTAAAAGCTACCAACTATTAAACCTAACAATCATGGAGTCATGTTATATATTGCAAAGAGATCTGGAAGATCTGAGAAAGACTACCAACTTACCCTGGGAATGCATGTGTACAGAGATACTAGCAAGATACATATCTGAATTATTACATAAACAATTTCCAGGTTTTCAGTACACACCCAATAAAGTTACACAAGGACACACTAATTGCCTGTTTGTTGTCTGGATTTCTCAGCACTAGACTTTGAGCAACCTAAGGGCAGAGAACATATTTTATATCTTGATATTTCCAAGTTCTAACATGATGCCTGGCACAGTGAATGTTCAATAAATACTGGTTGAATAAGTAAAATATTAATTCTTGATATACTATAAAATTTATTTTAAAATATTTATTCGTAAATAGTGTGATGGTCCGTATAATAGTTCACCTTACCTTATGGGCAATTAGATAAAATCTGTAAAAATCTGTAATGCTTTAGTCATGATTACACACTGAAAGGACATAGTTAGCATTTTAAACACTCTTATGAGGAATTCTCATTGCAGAGGCAGAGTCTGTGAAAACTTTAATTATCTTTATATGTCACAAGCACTTAAAAGGTATGTATGGGTAGATGGGGTTTCGCTATGAAATTTATTAGATAGAATGACTTTTGTCCAGGATAAGTGGATTGATTAGAAACATTTCGTAGGTCCCTCAGCCTTGGCATAGGCAAGCCTAAGGCTACAGGGCAAGTCTAGCACCATTACTACCACCAGCCTGTGAGGTTTATAACTAAGGACTCTGCTCAGTCCCCACTCAGACTGTACTGAGTACCTCGGAGTCCTGGGTTCACACTTGGATAACCAAAGTCTGTGGGACAAGTATCTCTGACCCTCTCACCACAGTGGTTTTACATGTAATGATAAATAAAATATTGGGAAAATATTCTACAGAACGTTCTTCTCTAGGTTTTTACCACATCTACCATAAGTGGATGTTGCTTATTAGAGTGCCTAAAAAGATTAAAAGCTTGGGCCTCATGGAACTTACAAGAACAAATGATTGATCATTTTGTGTCGGTTCACATATACAAATATGTGGAATTTATTTTGCAACTTATTTATTCAGATATGCTACCATGCAGTGAGGTAAGTCTAGTTATAGCATATAGTTATGGAAAGTCTAGTTATAGCATGCCTCCAATAATTAATGTCTACTGATATCAGCAGATGGAAATGTAACAAACATAAACCACCAAACTCACTTAGATAAGTTCACAATATTCTGTCTCTAAAATATAGTATTTTATCACAATAAAAAGGAACATTCCTCAAGACCCTGCCAGACTTATAAGTAAGAAATATATTATGCGAGTATCTATATTAATTTCCTAGAAATACATATGACAAAATATATGGCTTAAAATAGTAGAAATGTTTTGTCTCATAGGTTTGGGAGCTAGAAACCTAAAACCAAGGTAATGACTCTCTCTCCAAAGCCTGAAGAAAATCTTTCCATGTCTCTCCCTATCTGCTACTGAATTTCAGGTAACCTTCAATATCACTTTAATCCTATCAGTGCACGGCCTTCTGCATGTATCTTTATTTCACATGGACTACTTCAAATTGGACACCAATCATGTCAGATTAGAAACCCACCTATTTCAATACCACCTCATTGTAACCAATTACATCTATAATGACTATGTCTAAATAAGATCATCTTCTGAGGTGCCAGAATTTAAACAACTCAATAACAGTCTATATGGGAACTTGTTCATCTGAGTTCCAGAACTCAACTTATAGCTGAGTTATTTATTTTATAGTTTTTCCTTTATTGTAGCAACATTGTTTTGCAATTCTTTATATGAGACATAGGATCACAATTCTTTTGTATGTATAATAGCTGATTTTACTCTAATCTAGGGATGTTTGAGTTTCTCTTATATCATAGATTACTAAAATGTCAGTCTTTTTTCTCATTGAGTTTTCAGTCTAATGATAAGGCAAACATATAAGGAAGAAAATACTGTACTCATTGTTCTAATGGAGAAATGTGTCTCACTATGGTGAAGCATAAAATTTGAGAGATGAAATAATTATAACAGATTGTGTAAGTATTTTATTGAAGGCTTTAAAAAAAACACCTTGCACTGAATTAAAAATACTCTAAACTACCATTAAAATTTCATTTTTTTCTGAAAAACTTTTTAATATCTTAGAGAAATAAGGCTAGCAACACAAAAAGATGACTTAGCAATGTAGAAAGCAGCTTTAGATACAGAAAAGTCAATATTTGTTTATCAACTTCCACATTTCTTATAAGAAGTAATCAGCATTATCAATCTCAAGGAAGAAAACATGACAATAGCATTTTTATTTTCACTTGACACAGCAAATCATGTTCCAGTCAAGCCCTTCAACAACAAAACATTTTTCCTTTGCCATATCACTGTGAATAAATTTAGTGACTGGTAACCCCTTTTTTTCTATGCACTTAAACATCAGAAAATCAAGGCAACACTTTAATCTCCTATCAAGAAACACAAAAAAACCATAACAACAAAAAAAATTCAATTTTGCTTCTAACTAGCACAAGTGAAGTACTTTTAGAAAAGTACTTACCTGCAGGCTTAAGCAATGGGTTGCAACATGCAGAACTCTCCATAGATGGGGAACATTTTGCAGTTCACTAATAATGTCTCTCAGCTGGTAAGCAGCCTGATTTTCATTACAGGGCTGTTCCTGGCTCTCTCCAGTACCCTCCCCTGGTCTCTGAGGTTCTTAGAGGTTCTTTAGGTTTTTAAATCCTTTCTCTCTTTTCCACCCACTTTCTAGTCTTCCTCCTTCTTCTCTTGGCCTCGGAGCTAAAAGCATATTTTTCTAGTAGTTGTATTTTCTATCCTGCTAAAAAGAACTTAGAACAATGTGCCTAGAGATATTGCTTTCCTTTACTATCATAAAAATATCTCTTTCTTTGTTTTAAATTGCTTTGAAAAGTAAGGGTAGGGAGTTGGGTGGGAGCCAGAAGATCTCTCCTTATTTAATAGAGCTATTGGTTCCAGAATTGAAACTGACAAGTGCCATGCCCCCGCTACTGGGGACTGGAAGAAAAAATATTTGTATTTAATTTCGAAAAATATTAAATATCATATTTAACTTACACGTAAAGAAACTCTAACCATATTTCTTTGTACTGTAATCTTCTGTTACATATAGTATAGGAAGGAAAGAACTAAAAGGAAAGAAAGAAAAAGAGGGAGAGGTGGATGGATGGAAGGAGAGAGGAAGAAAAACCAGAAGGAAGAAAAGTAGAGGAAGATGGAAAGGGAGGAAAAGGAAGAATAAATGTAAAGAAAAATGGGGATCTCTCCAAATTTAAAAGTTTGGGAGTGGTGTTACAGAGTGTAATCTCTATAAAAAGGGAAGTCCCATATTTCCTGCCCCAACTAATGAAGGTGGAGCTGTGGGGAGGAAAAATTGAAGAAAATTGGGAGAAGTAATTTGGAAGTACACTTGGAGCAGGAACTTGGAGCAGCGAGTCTTATGAAGATATCCTTCTTGCTTTTTGACTTTGGACTTGAGCCAGACACTTGGGGAACATGGAAGGAGACACACATTGTTGAGACATGTAGAGACACTTGGGAGAGACACATAGGGAGGATAACAATGCAGCTTCTGTTTTGATTTGTACTTTGATTTTGATCCTTTCATTCCAGACTCACCTGGCCCCTCTGTCCCTTTCCTATGGTGCCTTAGACTTGTGGCAAGTTTTCAGGTTTTAGTAGCTTCATTTTGAACCAACCCTGTTAGGCTAGGCATTTACCTATGGGGGGATGGGTGACTGAGTGTTTTGTTGAAAAGCACTTATTCTTTCTCCTGTTCTGTCTCTATGAATACTAATCCTATTAAACTTTCACACTAAGAGGTATGTCTTGTCTTTATGTGACAGGTGGCAAAGCAATAAGTTTAGGAGTTCTAGAGTGCCCTTCAGTCTGCACACTGACAGTGTCTTGATGGAAGTTTATCTGTTAGTAAAAGCCTTGCATGATAACTTTACATTCTCACTGCAACCTAAGATTCATTATTTAGATGATCAAATTTATTCAAGCTTTCATCATAAAAAATACCAATTGAATCTCACTGATTTATGAATAAGATACTTTACTGAGAGACACCGATTTTGGAGATAAATTGTATTGTGCTATCCCAGTGGATCCAATATACTCACAAGCATTCTGATGAGACCAAGATAGGGAAATCAAGTCAGTGAAGAAGGAAAAGAGAAACGGAAGAATGAAGAATGTGGGCAATTTTAGAAGCTGGGAAAGGTAAGGAATTACTTCTTTCCTTCCTTTACCAGAAGAAACCGAACCTTTTGTTTTAACCCAGCAGAACTCATTGCACATTTCACCTTCAGACTACACAGCAAATCCGTGTTATTTAAATCTATGAAATTTGTAATACTTTATTGCCATGAGAAAAAAACTAAAATACTGGGTCTCTTTATTGATAAAATTAATAAAGTATAATTTTGAATAGAGACTTTAAACTTTGATGTAAAAAGGCCTGGGACATGCTTCTCTGCTCTAGAAATCTATTAGACTAGTACGTTGGCCCCATTTGTACAATAGGTTTGGTAAAGATTAAAGGCAGTGTTTGTGAAATACTTTCAATACTATCTAATTTCTAGTTCCTTTTTTTAACTAAAACTTGGTTATTTGTTTCTGAATAACATTTCATCATAACCTATTATAATTTTTCATAAAAGAGTATATAATCTTCACAAAATCTTGCCAAAATATTAGCCATTATTATATATCATAACCAAATTGTTAAGATTTTTTCCCTTTTTTGCTATTATCAAAAGACACTGGAACCGACTTAGGGAGCTATTATTATCTCTTCATTGCTGTGAAGGAAATGAAACTTCAGAAGTTGAATTGAGCCAAGTTATCTAGAGCCACTCTCAGAATTTTATGGTTAAATATGAAGCTGAAGATAGAAATGCTGAATCTGGGAAATATGATCCAACTATAACATCACAAAATGGAGGGAAGAACAGAAGATTAAATTGTAACTTGAATCACATTTTTTTAAATATTCTTTTCCAGAAACAAAAGCATAATCAGGCAATTTGTAGTCAGCTTTCTATTATAGATACCAAATCATACTTTTGGAAAACTAGATGGCAATTTACTTTTTATTCATTTTTAAATACCTGGAGCCATAACTTTAATCTACCTTATAAAATAAATGCAGCTTTTTATTTCCACATCAGGATATTTTTAAAAGGTTAGTGTGAAGTTCCTATAAATATGCAAGGATTTCAACAGCTAAGACAAACATCTCAGTAAATAACTTAATTGAGCTGTGAATATTTAGTGATTGAAATCCGATTACTTTGTGGCTTAATTTGTGTACTGCTTGACTGCTCTGCAGTTTCAGGCAATTTAACAATGTAGACAGTATATGAAGATGGAATGTTAAATAGTGACTGAGGCATTCAAAGTAAAAATGTCTGCGAGTCCTGCTCACTTTTAAAAGCACACCACTGAGTAGAATGCAGACTCATTTCAAAGACTCCAAGTAGGTAGAATATAAAAGTGCTGCAAGGCATAGATTCTTTCCTCTCCCACATCTTTGGATAATTAGTTTCACCCTCTTGTTGAATTTTGGTGATCATTAGAGCCATAAAGTTTAATAGCATGGCATACAAAATCACCTTCACTCCTATAAAATACAGTCCTCTCTGTGATGGTAAATACATAGGGTCATGGCATTCTTGTAATGACCTAATGCTTTCAGAAGACAGTAGGGTGCTAGATTTTGAGAGATTTCTTGTTATCCCAAACCACAGCTAATTTAATCTCTGATATTCTATAGAGTTATATAACTAGGACACAATTTGAAGAGATGGATGATAAATTGAGTCAATAAAGACAGCAAATGTCAACACTGCATACCAAACAAAATACTATTTTTCCTCCATTTGTCTTTTTATAAACATGTTCCAGAATATTGTCTTTATGGTCCATTCATTATCTTCTGTTTCAAAATAATGCATTAAATTCTGCCCCTCTCCACTCTCTCTACCGCACTCTAAACCACCTGGACTTTTGCAAAAGCTCCAGTGTTTCTACATCAATTCCACCACTACGTCCCCCAATCCATTCTTCTCACAGAAGCCAAATGATATCTTCAAAAGCCAGTCATATTGCTACTTCTCAAATCCTATCCATGTCTCTTAGGAGTCAAGAGAAAATCCTAAATCCTTACAACGTTCTCATCATAAGTCTGTATTGGCTACTGCCTGCCTCTTAAGACTCGTTATTTATACCAAATGTCCTCATATTGCTTTATTAACTATACAATATAACAATGTTACTATCTTATATTCATTTTGTCATACTAACTCTTCAAAATTGGAATCAGCTCTTCTCAATTCAGATTGGCCACAAATCTAGCATCCAATGATCACAAGGTGCTCACTCTGACTGCAGTTCTGAAGAAGGAAGTAGTTAATCAAGCACAGCACCCATCAAAAAAAAAAAAAATAGGTCACTGAACAAATCATTTCCTTCAAAAACAAGAAATTATTTTTTCTAGGGTGAAAAAATGTCTAAGAATGAAATTTTTTCTACCAATGAATAAGTGTTAATTTCTAAACTAAATTACTTGGGCATTATAAATTGTAATTGGCTACTTAAATTTTAATATATTTTCAATAGCTGCTCCCTTTTTTGGGCATTAACATTTTGCTTTATAATACTTACAGATCAGTTTTATAGCAAATTATGACGTTTCAGTATAACTATCTCATAATAAGTGTGTCATTACCAAAAAAGTTTTTTTCATAAAACCATTTTTGACATTTATAATCAAATTAATGTTTAGTAAATAGAGTAGCAAATTCATAATTATTGTCATATATATGGACTAATTGTAAGAGTTAATAACATCAACCTTTACTATATTGTAACTTTGTTATTGCAGGAAATTAAAATGAATTTAAGTATTTTCTATTTTTTAATTTCAATAATATTAAAAGACTGAAAACTATTTAAAATTATTGCAATGTGAGTAAAACTACGCTTAATTCACTCCTCCATTAGGAGCAATCAACCACAAAGAGAAAAGGATTTATATAAACCAAGTACAGTGGACCTTCAGGATATAGATGAAATATAGATTGACAAAAGACTAGGAAATAGTCAGATCATAAGGGTTTGGTAAACTTTATTTTCTCACTAAACACACCTTTTTAGCTCCAGTCTAGATAGGCTATTTCTTGAGTTCTTGATAAAAGCAAGATTATTCCAGTTTTTAATTTAGGTCTAACTTTATGTTTCACATAGGAATGACTTTCCTAATAGCCACCCAACATTCTAAGCTTAGTTCTCTGTCCCTTCATTATAAATACAGAATCCCATGAGCTCACTGTCACTCAGGAGCTGTCCCCAGCACCATTTCATTGTCAGGTGTCCTGTGCCTATGGTTCGATTCTGTCTTCTCACACATCTCACTGACCATGCTCGTGGGGCATTTTTTACTGATTCTTACTGCTTCAACTGCTCTCCAAAGGCTGACAGCATTCACACCTTTATCTCCTGCTCAGGTATCTATTCCAATATTTAGAACATGCATGCTCTTTCATATTTTTCACAAGTTCATCACTCAATTTGTTCAAAATTGGAGTCACAATCTTTCTCACAATTGTTCTCACCACAATCCTTAATGAGTTAGGAGACTATAATAATAATCTGGACAACCTATTCAGAATTATCAAAAAAATTCTTTCATTTTTTACTGTCTTTTCCCTAAAAAATGCATAATTTTGTTCCATAGAATATGATCTAAGAAGTACAAGCTTCAACCTTATCAGAGAGCTTGCTACAAATGTAAACGCTCAGTCTTCACTGGAGACCTACTAAATCAGAATCTGCCATCTTTGCAAAATCTTCTATTTATTATTATAATTTACTGTCATGTTTAAGATACACTCCTCTATCATTCACACCTTAAAATTCACAAATTCAATTGCTGCTCACCATTCTGTGGTTACTGTCATAATTCCAGCCAGGAGGTCTCAAAATTAGATGCATATTGCAGTCTCTTGGGGAAACTGTTTTTAAATATCCATGCTGGAGATTCTGATTCCATTAGAGAAGAGAGGAGCCCAAGAATCAGTAATTTTAAAAAACTCTCCAGTTTGATTTTCTATGTAGCCAGTGCTGAGAACCATTTATCCAGGCTCAATTACCCTTCGACAAGATTATTATCATAGTCTCCTAAATCATTCCTCAATCTTCAGTTTTTCTAGTTTTCCTTATCCCTAGCAAAATGGTCTTTCCTAAAATTTTGTTTGGGAACCTTCTAGTGGCTTATTCTAACTCCAACTTTAAACATGCACTTAGAACATCACACACACACACAGTCCTCCATCACCTGTTCTCACCATAGCCTCTCTGTTCCTTGAGAGCTCCTGAATCACAGTCAAAACAAGTTGCTCACAGCTCACCAGTGAACTAAGGTGTTTTGTGCCTTGGTCTCTGTTCCTTAAAAAGAAAATTCATTGAGATATAATTTGCATTTTTTAATTTTGCATGCTATTGAAATGTGCAATGAACTGTGCATGATTAGTCTTCAAATTTGACAAGTTTACAACCATGCTAACATCAGTGACACCATCACCATAATCAACACTTCCCATTACTTCCCAGAACGTCCATGTGTTTCATGTTTTTTGTTTCTCATGTGTATGTGTGTGTTAAGAACACTTGGCATAGTTACATCATCTTCACAAATTTTGAAGATATCTCTGTTGTTAACTATAGACACTGTTGTACAATACATTCTAGAACTAACCCACTTAGTTGACTCAAACTTAAAACCTGTTGACCACTCCTAATTTCTCCCAACACCAGCTCCTAGAAACCACTGCCATATTTTCTACTTCTATAGATTTCTACTTCTATAGATTTTAGATATTTAGTGTATGTCCCTCTGTAGTTGACTTATTTCATTTAATATGTCCTCAAGTTTCCACTATCTCATCGCAAATACTTCCTTTTTCTAAGGCAGAATAATCATCTCTCTACACATCACTTTTTCTTGATCTACTCTTGTATTCATGGAAACTGGGATTGTTTCCAAGTCCTGGTTAACATATATAATGCTGCAATGAATGTGCCTCTGCTTTTTCTTAAAGCTCTTCTATCTGGAATGGCCGTCTTGCCTTTGACACTGAAGACTTGCTCTTTGCATGCTCAGTTTTATGGTTTGTTGTTGTTGTTATTTAAAATCATGCTGGTATTGTGTGTATAGATATATGTATGTATATGTCTATATATATAATATTTACTTTACATCATTGTAGTACTCATAGTTCTCCCACCACCATATCACCTGTTTCTGATACCCAGTATCCCTTTTGCTAAACCCCCTCTGTTTTTCCACACATGCCTCTGCCTCCTTTTCTTTGCATTTAAGTTCTATGGTCAGCTTACTAGTTTGGACTATTCTTGTCTTTTGTTTGATTTATCTATATTCCACCTATAGGTGAGACCATCAGGCATTTATCTTTTTCCTTCTAACTAATTTCAACCAGCATAATCCTTTCCAGTTTCATTCATGTTGCTGCAAATGGCATGAATTTTTCTTTTTTGATCACTGAAAAGTACGCCACAGATTTGTTTTATCCATTCATCTTCTTTGAGGTATTTGGGCTGTTTCCATATCTTTGCTATAGTGAATAGTGTTGCAATGCAATAAGCCTAAGAGTCCAGTTTTCCTTTCTAATTAGTGTTTTTGTGTCCTTTGGGTAAATATCCAGGAGTGGAATTGCTGGATCAAATAATAAATCCATGTTTAGTGTTCTAAGGAAACTCCACATAGCTCAGTTTAAGTATAATGTTCTCTATCACAGTTGTCCTAGCCCTTCCTTTCTTTATGTGTGGTAAAACATAAGCTTCTATTTAACCACCATTAAATCTCATGTATAGCTACAATACTGCTCTACTGTTATACTATGATTGCACTATCATTGTACAATACTGCTTTACATTAGTAGTATAATTGCATAATTTTGTGCCTGCTTCCTTCTATAGCTAGCTAGATTAACTATGGGGCATGCATCACATCTCATTTATTTCTGTATTCCCAGGGGTTTTTGAATGGAAATAACCCAATAAGTGCATATAAAATGCATACACAAAGGAATAAAATAGAATTCATAGTCACTCAATATTCTTAAATATTTTGACAAGATCCATTTCATCTTTTCAATTTGACTCTTTGCCAAAATAATGCAACAGTATGTAAAACCTAAAGTTTTTGCATCAATCAAATGACTTGGTGATATTTTTAAGATTATTTTTTGTTTGATATTAAGATGGGGTGACTCTACCCATATTACTATTCTGAAGCAGTCAGATGACATTCCTCCTCATTCCTTGATGATTAAGAGTTAGGACAGGACAGTGATCATGAGTGGTCTTGGGAGTTAGGCACTATCTGGTTTGAATCTCACTTCTAATATCTGATTGCTGGCTCAGAAGAACTTGCAAGACTTGAAAATCTAATCCATATTAGAAGGAGGGATTCACATTAATATAAGAACACTTTTTAAAAATGTATTAAATGTTTAGTGAGTATTTCTTTTATTTTAGGCACCATGGAAGTTCCTGGCAATAAAGACATTAATTTGTAGAGAAAATGAGACATGCATGAAAAAAGTATGCCCAATATTTGCTTAATACTTTTTTATACTAACATGTCTAACCCTCATCTCAACTCTAGCAAGCAGACATGATTAAAATATTTGTACTGTAGACAAGAACAGAAACTTTTCATAATTTGTTCAAGGTCATCCAGCTAACAGCAGAGAGGTAGGATACTAACCAGGCAATGTTTAACTCTCTAGTTCCCACTATTACACATGATTCTGCTAATTCCATACAAGCAGGAGACAATGATCTAATGTCATCTGAAAGCAGCACCCCATTGGTGACATAATAACCTTCCAATCTTACAGTCAGGCAAGAAGTATTAAGATAAAAATATATTCAGTCTTTGGATGATAAAAATTTAAATACTTGTACACATTTGGCTGATTCATAGACTTTTACTTTTCATCCAGATGGTTTGAGTTTATAAATGTCATAACAGAAACACAACCAAACTTGAGCTGCCCGAGCTTTCCAAGTGAACCTCAAAGCATGCTTTACTCTTTCCAAAGGGTAATATTGAATTTGAGACACTATCCTCTTTTACACTGTGCCCTATAATTAAAATGCTTGATGTTTCACCACAAGAATACAAAAATAGAAAGTTGTATGATGATAAATTTTAAAGTTTCTTTTTGAAAAAGGTAGCAACAGAACTATCACTTGTGTGAAGTCTTTACTGTGGACTAAAAGACTGGTGTTAACAAACTTATATTCTGAGGAGAATCAGAGAACAAAGGTCCAGACTCCTGGTATTTTAGGCAAAATATATAATAGGGGCTGTAATGGCAATGGAGTTTGCCTACTAGCATTTAAGGAAACTACAGGATTAAGAACTACTTCCCCCCCCCCCAAAAAAAAAGAATGAAATTGGTTTATGTTGTGAGTATAATAAAATCTGGGAAAACACAGTTCAGAAATGATGCCCCCTACTTATTATTTCATGAGGTCTGTTCCTGGATAAAACATCTTAGAATGGGTATACAAGCACCATAAACTTTTGCTTGAATAATTTCCTAATAAGTCAGATTTTCCCTCTTCCTAATTCCTCCCCTACACCTTACTTTCTACTACCCTGACAGTTTCTCTGTCTTCCCAAAAAGAGTTTTTTTGGCTACTCACTAAACTATTTACTTAACAGGCACCATTCTTCATATTTTTATATATTCTTGTTTATATAAGCCAATCACATCCTGAAGCATATTCTTACTTGATTTGTGCTCTCAGACAATCTAATACAATGAATCATTTGATGATATTGTTCAATAATTAATACTGAACACAGATATATGATCAGACACAGTCAGGTCATATCAATAAAGTTACATGGAGCATATATGTTGTGTAACTCAAATAAGTAGTAATAAAATGGTTAAATAATTGAGCCCTACCGGTAGCCATCCAAAATCTGAGAGATATTTCTATTTTCTTTTCTTGATAGCTGTTTTATTACAGTATTTGTAACAGCCACTTTTTTTGTAAGATCAAAAATTCATAGTGGGGGGAAAAAGTAGGAAGAAAGGAAGTTAAATTTAAAGGGGGAAGATGAAAGCTGGGTGATTATGTGGTAAACTTCATTGTTTTACATTTTATTTTTACCTTTAACTGTGTGCTCTATTTTGAATTAACTTTTATATGAAGTGTGCATTGTAAGTCGAGGTTCAAGATTTTTTTTTCAGTTGTGTTTTTGTTCTTGGAGGTGGAGGTGGTTCTTGTCCATTGCTATCCAATTCTCCCACATCTCTTGAAAAGGCTATCTTTCCTCCTTAATGTTTTTTTTTTAATCTTTGTAAAAACTTAATGAACAAAGTTGTATTTTTTTGACCATTAGATCTGTATACTTGTTTATTCACTAATACCATACTGCCTTCATTAACATAGCTGTCTAGATAAAGTTGAATTCTATGTAGAGCAAATTCTCCCACTTTATTCTTAATGTCAAGATTGTTTTAGCTGGTTTAGTATTTGTGTTTTTCCATACTCCCTCCAGAAAAAAACTTCCCTTCCCTGGAATTTTTGTTGGGTATTGAAATAAATTTATTAATGCATTATTTATGAAGAAATATACTAATTATACCTTAGAAACTAACCATCACATATAATTAAGTCTGTGAAATGATAAAGGTAGCAATGTTCAGTCATCAAAAAAAACTATGTTGCTCAGCAAACTAAACCATGGCCAAACTATGGAAAGTTTAAAGAGTTTTTTGTGAAAAATGAAATATGAAATTATAATATGCATAGTTATAGATCTTTTATGCAAAAATTATAGCATGAATATATTTTATAAATTAATTTTTGAGGTTAATGCTGGTTTGTAACACTTGTATGTTTTAGCAGTACAATACTTCTTCAAATGCATGTGACCACACCAAAGGAATAATGACCGCCAGCAGAGTTCACTTTTCTCCCTCAAGTCCTCCTTCTCTAGTAACCTCAGTTCTGCATTATAATTCCAAAGATTTATTGTGCAAGCTTATTGATTTTATTTTACAAATACCTAGCAAAACCACCTTTAAAAAGACTAGCAATAAAAACTGGTGCTTCCAAAATGACACACTTGTGGACAAATACAGGTATTGTGATAAATACATTCCTTCTCAAACATTCTGTTGCTCTTCAGACTGTCTTTAGTAATGATAAACCTTAACTATCATAAAAATGAAATGGTAATATTTGCTTGTATTTATGCTCCAGCTAAATTAAGACTAGAATGAATTTATATGTTCTCTTTATATGCCAGGAAAAGAACTGGCATCTCTGCTAATAGTCATTTATTTCACACTGATTAACTTTAAGATTTTATTCACACTCATCATGATTAGAATCAGATAATAGAGTTCCATGTGAAGCAATAGTAGTCTCCTTTAGAAAGTGAACAGATTGTCATTAGGAACTGACGTGATACTTGGCAGAAACATGAAAGCTACTGGGTCACTTTCTGCATGTTCTCAGAGTCATCCACTAGAAGCAGTTGGAGCTCCAAAAGGACATTTAACTGGAAAATTGACTTGATTGATTCAAATTTGATTACATACTGAAAACACATTTAGTTCAAGTTAAGCACATTAATACATATCAGTTTGAATAAGACCCAATTGCTCCTTTGTTATTCATTAATGAAATTTAATGACTTTAACAAAACATTAATGAAGAAAAAATATTGACTTGCATAATTCATTTGGAAAAAAGTAATTAATTGTTGTATTAAGGGCAACCTGTTGCATGAAGTAATTACCAAGGTTTTGATGGAAAACTGCTTTATGTTATTTATTTAGCAAGCTGTTGTTTACCTTTTTAATTTTATATTGATTTGTTATGCATATAACTTTTTCTCCTACAGAAGGAAATTAAACATAATTTAAAATGATGATGATTACTATGCACTTATAATTGATAAAGTGACTCCATTTTAATATGATGTTTACTAAATTCAACATGCATTACAAAGAGATAAAGATGATTTCATGATGTCTACCCACCCATATTTCAACACAATACTATCTTGCAAGTAATGTCCTCATTTATTAGGTAACTTGAGGCAGATGTGGGATAATGAACTTTCAGCAAGTTAGCAACAAGTTTTTTTTCTTTTTAATTTGAAAACACTATGGTTTGTTAATATTTTAGCATTAAGGTGTCAGAATTAATATTTAATATGAAAATTACAATATTTAATGTTTTCTGAAATGCAAAACCAAGAGGTACACAAGTGAATAAACATAGAGCTAAAACAAGAGTTAAGAATGCAAATATTCTTTATCTCTTGTATGACTTTGTCCTACATCCTGTCTACTTGTATAAAATAGAAATGCTAACAGAAAATTTTTTGAAGTATAGAGTCCTCAGTTATAGATTGTGCAATGACTTTAACTGGTTTGAGAATTAGTTTTAAGTTTTGATATCATTATCATAAAGTATTGATATCATTAACTGTAATCCTTAAAATAATGTTCATTAAGTTAATTCTAATTACATCAGATAGGCAAAAGGTAGCAATTTGCTTTAAATTACAAAGAGGTGATCAAAACCCGCTCTTCTTTTAGAAGGTGACTAGTGATCTGCTGTGAATAAATGAAAGTGTTTCTCCATTGAACTGCCTCAAAAAGACTTTCATTCCATTGCAGGGCAAATTATTGTGCAGGTAATAGCAAAACCGTTTGCATGATAGTGCCATGTTTCATTAAGATGGAAAAAAAAAGATAAAGCCTGAAGTCATCACATAGCAAAATAAATCAGCCCAACTCTGTAGATCAGCTTCCGCTTTTTCATTACTCTATGGATATGATGGATATTTTTCAAAAGCTAGTTTAGACAAACTTATGAAAGGAATGAGTTCTCCTGATCAAATGAAAATTAAGGTGAAAATTGATGTCCTTTCTCCCTCCCCCCATGGAAATATTTAAGAGACAATTATTTCTCAGAACTGTTAAATCTTCTCAGGATTTTTCTCCTTCATACATTATGCAGCAACCATTTTAAACTCAGCCTATCTCAGGCGGGTGAAAAAAATAGAGAAAATAGATGAAGAAATTCTGCCAAACATCATTCTTTCTGCAAACAGAAGGCAGGTGTCTGCTTGTGTTCTTGATTTCTGTTATTCCACAGAAGCAAATAGCTCAAACCATCTTTTAACATTGGATTTCTCCACTGTATTCATTTCTCAAGTAACCACAGGATGGCAGCATAGAGTGATAAATCAAAATTGATCCCTTAATTCAAAATCATCCACCAGAAGTTATTAATCAGACCTGAAACCTTTCACGCCTAACACATGGAAGCTGGTAGCAAATTCATTCATGAGGAAAATGTGTGTGCCCATTAGTCTGTATGTCTGCGATGACACCTCACCAAGTAATTTCTCAATTTAGTCCAGTAGAAGCCATAACAAAATCTGTCTTCCATGCTGTAGTATCTTGCAGGGTGTTATCAATGTGAACATGAATTTTGAGTAAGAAATGTTAGAGCTTCAAGAAAATATAGCAGAATTGTCCATGACAGCCTTGGAGTTTGCTTTTTAAAAATCAATACCTTGTTTTCTATCTCTGGTCCCAATTCCTTCTCATAAAGAAAATAAAATGTACTAAAGTCCATTCTGATATGCAAGTAACTTAATTTGATGTTTTGTAGCCATCCCAATCTAAGTAGATTTATCATTGGTTCTAGCAGCTAATGGATGCCAAAGCCCTCGGAATTATCTTTAAAAAAATATTTAATAATGAACAGGGGGAAACATCCAGAAAAGAAACAGTCACTTAAGATTCTTTCTCGAGTTCTAATTCTCCTTTGGGTTTTCCTTGAGTTCTCCTCACGCTGCCTCCCAAACGCAGGTGTGCCCACTCACGCATGCGCACACCCACTGGGTGTAAGCATACAATCATGGGGAGGGTGCAACATTACAAAGCCGTTCATACAGGTTAATTTCAGAAAAAGCCTAGCAACACAGTTATTCTATGGTTAGCAAACCATAGAATTTTAAATATTCCTATTATTTTCTCCAGAGGTGGATGTAGATTATCAATTTGGATGACGGTGTCAAGAATTTGTTTTTTTCCAGGATACCTCAGAGGACTGTTCTTACTCCAAAGTTAATTCTGTTCATGCTCCATCAAAACCATTATCTTTCCCCACCCCTCCACCCCACCTTTTCTAAACTATTCCTAGTGGACACTTTTATTTATCCATTCCTAGTGGACACTTATTTATCCATGAAACTCCATTCAGTTTTCACCCTTTGAGCACCAACCATCCAGGTGGTTTCCAGAGACATGCTTTCCATCCACCCTGGTTACCTATTCTGTGACCAAGTTACTATTTGGAAGTTCACCCTATATATGTTTTTTGGAGCTATAATTGACATAACAGTTTCAGACATACAAAAAAATGATTCAAGCAAAACTTTGTTTATTCTGCAGAGTTTTCACTACAGCAAGTAAAACAGATGTGATCTGTTTTTCATGTCTTTTAAGGTGCATATAGGTATTTCTTATGAACTTTCAAGAACTTTAAATTTCTTACAGTGTAAAGATTGCAATATTTTTAATTAGTTTAGATTTAGCACCATTAGTGGGCCAAAAGAAGAGCATCCCAGGACCTCTAAACCTGCCTGCTCTAAATGTGTCTTGCCATTCACCACATAAAGATAGAGCATACTCTTAGTGTGTAAAACCTTCAATAGAAAAGAATTTTAATACAATTAGTATACAATGGCCAGAGAGAAAAAAATATAGTTAAAATAGTTTCCACACAAAACAATAAAAGAGACCCATCTCCTCATGAGCAAATGCCCAAACAGGGTTGCCAAAGCAGAGAAGCTGAAATCCCAAAGCTTGCCACAAGTCTAGAGCACATTCTTGTGGGGACCCATAGGAGAGGAACAGAAGAGACCAGGTAAGTCTGGAAGGAAAAGAGCAAAATCAAATCAAATCATGATAAAAGCTGCTCAGTCTCCCCACATTGCAATCTCCTAGTTTTCTTTTTTCTGTTTCAGTCTTCTCTATTGGATCTTCTTATCATCTCCTTAATGTTCAGCCCCATCCTTTGATTAAGTGTGCCAGGGAATATGAACCCTCCCCTTTCTGTGGGGATTACTGTGACAACACCTTCATATTTTATATTTTGTTACTTTACATACAGTGCTTGTTTTCTCACAAGCCCCACAATTACTTCAAATGATGTTATCTGGCAAGTCTAAAAACCCTTAGAACAGTATTTTCCCTAGAATGTTGTGGAAAACTGCTCCCCATAAATGCCTTTCATGAAAGAAGACCCATTTGAAACATTTTACATACTCTTCCTTTTGAAGAGAAGGAATAAACATTAACATAAAAATTTCTGAAAAGCCCTACAAAAAAGAATTATGTTACCTTTCATAAATTTTGCTATTTACATGCATTAAAAATGTGAATTTAGAACATATAGATGAAAGCAACAAAATTACATTTCAAAGCTCACATCTCTTACCTACAAACTGTTATTTTGTTACCACAAAATACTGAATATTTAATCCACGTAGTTGTCAATCAAAAATACTTAACATTGAAAAATCCCATCAAATTCCTAAATTCTTGCATATTTAACCCATTTTAAAAGTTATATATATATCTTAAATAATGCAAATCATTCAGTTTATCTAGGATGAATTTTGAGTGTGAAAATGGCACATCATATAACTTGGACCTAATTCTGAAATCTAATTGACTGATATATGTTGCCATCTAGTGGCTATTTCTTAAAACACAGCTTGAATTCAAACTGGATTGAACTTTTTTTTTCTGAAGGGTGTTATCCAGATACAGAATTTTGGAATGCATCGTCACTGCACTAAAATCAATACGTAATACCATTTATTTAATTTGCAATGAAATTTTTCTTCAGAAAGACTTCTATTTAATTTTCATTTGATTTTTCTAATTTTCATTTCTAAATTGGCTGAGTACCTCTAATTCTAAATAAGAATTTACTATGTCTAGAGGTTGGCTGTTAGGCTGGTTTTGACCTGTTTATTTATACTTATTTCTACCTGGCTATTTATATTTATATCTAATTGAAATGTTTTTCTAATCATGTCAAATTAGTGATAGTCATATTGTCTTTCAGAAGAAATAGGAGATAATATAATAGCCATACACATCAGCTAAAGGCAAGTAACCCAAAAGACTGGTAATCAGTTTCCCAAGTGAGCAAATGTGCCTACTCCGAACCCTTAATACCTTTACACTTATTTAATAAATAATTTTAAACACTTACTTAGTGATTTGCTATATTACTAGTATGTAGAAATAAATAATAAATGAGATCTATCCAAATTATTTTCCAATTTAGGGGAGAAGACAAATGTCAAATTACATACAAAAAAATACTTTGTGGTATTTTACCCTAAGAATGAGTCCTATCTACTGTTCATAAATGGTGGAAGAGATTATTTTCACACGTTGACCTGCTCATATACTTGGTAGCTACTTCACTGTCTCTTTCCCTACTGATCACAGTATTGCTAACTCCACACATGATGCATTCAACATGGGAGAACACACTTTACTGGATTTTCACTTTGCATCTCAAAATACCAGACAGAGCACTATAAGGATTTTAAAAAAAACACTAAATGTTGAGAGCATTTTTTTCTTCCAATTATGTTGATTTAGGCAAAGTCGGTTAATAATATTGTACCAGCCTTGGGTGTTACAGGTTCAAACCTCTACAAATGTATGCTTTGACCCCTATTCATCACCAGTGCCCCATAATTGTTGAGGGTTAATTTTTAAAAAGTGTACCTAGAAGAGAAAACCATAAGCATTACCATAGTAACACACATGTATGCATGCATGCACAAAAGCATGTCCTTCAGAACAGATCTCTTCAGATGCTTCCAAATTCCTAGCAGTGCCACACCATCCCCAGAGCCATGTTCTCAAGTAACCATTTACTCTTCAAACCTTTTGAATAAACCTCTAATCCCTTAAGGGAAATCCCACATTCTTCCTTACATACTGATCATTCCAGACCCACTAGCTACATATCTAGAAACCTTAACTCTCGAACAATAGAGTCTAAAACTCTTTAAAATATTTGTTGGTCCTTCACCAATTCCTTTTAAGACTGTCCATCAGCAGGGTATTCAAAGTTGCTCCACACTTCTAGTTACCCACCACGTCAATAGCTACTGAAACCAAAAAGTACATGCAATCGTGTACCATTCATTCTCTGGGGCAGTACAGCTTAAATTCGCAATAAGAAAAAGACTTATTTTCCTAAGACAACCTCTTTGTTTTCCCACAGTGCAAGCAATATTTTATATGTAACAAAGAAATGTGGCAGTTTCCTTCTGTCCTTTCTTTCCTTTTTTAAACCTACTTTCTAGGATTTTCCCTCGCACATGTCAAAAATATAATAATAAATTAATTTCAGTAAAAAGCCATATGCCCTTGGATGACGGTTAGTTACACACAAACATGGAATATATTTTGAAAATAAAATTATTATTAATTTCTTCCATTTGTATGCCTGGGCCAGTTAGGAACAAGGCATTCTCTCAGCAGTTCTTCCAGTAAAAGAAAATAAAAATATTACATTCTTCCACCCATTCTGTTCCCCAAGTAGCAACTGGAGGTGAGTGTTAGGTAGTGATGGTGATATGGAAGGTATTAGTAAGAGAATAGTTTCCAATCACTCAGCTAGAAGAGGTGCCAACATGGAAATCTAATCTGATAGTAAGGTTTAGAAGACCATGCCATTTAGTGTGATTTTTGGATATGTAACAAAAATTTGCTTGAATAGGTGTATTGGGCTTGTAAGAGAATCAGAATAATTTCAAGTGGACTAAAAAGCCTATATTCAAAGACTTCAGTGTAGAAAGAAGATTGACCCCTTAATAATCAGTATATAAATGTTTGTCACCATTCTTAAGCAGTGAATTTCATGGCTACTTCCACTCAAAGTTGCTAGGGGATGTGTATTTTTCCCCAGTGAATTGTGTTATGTTGTGTTTAGATTTAAAATTCAGACTTGCTTATATTCCAATTGTATTGTTCAAGAATCTTCTTGAACATCCATAGTGCTAGAGCCATTATGGGGTAAAAGTCTTCATGAGGCAAATAAAATTTGTGTTAGAGTGAAAATATATACAGATTGCTCTTCCCACATGCAAGTTAAGCTTGAGATATGCAATGTGATGTTTCCACTTACATAGGAACAAGAAAGTTGACAGTTGAAAGCTCTGGATGTAACTGTGTGACCTCCCACCCCCATCATGGACAACTAGTACCTGGAGTCTCTCCCCATACATGCTAATTGGCTGCAGTCTGCTTCTAAGTATGCTGCCACTCAAAATAATGCTGGTCCACTACAGATGCATTTATCATTTCCTGAGAGTTACCTTCCCTTCAAGACTGATAAATACCTTTCTTTGTTGTAGCTGGCGGCGGAAGGACTGGAAAGAAAAAAAAAAAAAAAGAGTAGAGTGACACAGTGTACTGACTTGAATATTTTCAAGAAATTACCAGAGGAAATATAAAATCAATTATTGAGATGAGAGGAAACTAAACATCTAATAAAATATAAAATTATAAGAAATAATGTTAGTATCACATTTTAAATGGTTGGCTTATGGGGAAAAGTGAAATATGGAGAGAGACAGGGAGAGACAGAGAGACAGGAGAGGGAGATACTTTTGTTTTCTGAGCGAATGCTCTTCATTAATTCCTGAACAATTATTTCAAACTTTTGAAGTTAAATAATGCTAACATGTTTCATTTTTTATCTTTACGGTTTTTTTTAATTATATTTTATCTTGGCAAGATAATTAACATGAGATCTAGCATCTTAGCAATTTTTTAGTTGTACAAGACAGTACAGCTAGTTATAGAGCAGATCTCCATAGCTTTCTCACCTTGCATGAATGAAATTCAGCAACTCCCCCTTTCTCCCTCACACCTTTACTCTTTGAATCTATGGATTTTACCACTTCAGATACCTCATATAGAAGGAATTATGTAGAATACATCTTTTTGAAATTATTTTATTATTACCTTATTTCACTAAGCATAATATTCTCAAGTTCTATGCATGCTGTTGCATATTGGAAAGTAACCCCTTTTATAAATCCAAATACTAGGCCGGGCATGGTGTTGCATGCCTGTAAGCAACAGCCTAGGAAGCTGCAGCGGGGTCCAGGGATCGCCGTTCGAGTCCACCGGGGGCATGCAATGAGAACTAGTTCCAAAAAAACATAGCTGGGCATGGTGGCGCACGCCTGTAATCCCAGCTACCTGGAAAGCTGAGGCTGGGGATTGCTTGAGTCTGTGGTACCCCAGGAAACGTGAGCCTGCAGTTCCACAGGCAAAAATATCAGACCTAATCTCAAAATAAATAAATAAAATAAAAAATAAATCCAAATACTAGTCTATTAAATGCATATACATATTTTCTTTAACCATTCATCTTTGGAAATACGGTTGTTTCCACAACTTGCCTATTGTGAATAGTGCTGCAATGAACATAGGATTATTAGCATCACTTCAAGACCCTAACTTCAATTCTTTTGATTAAGTGCCCGGAAGTAAGATTGCTAGATCATATTGTAGGTTTATTTTCATTATTTTGAGGTTCCTCCATACTGTTTTTCATAGAGGCTCTACTATTTTGCATTCTCACTAACAGAGTATAAGGTTTCTAATTTCTCCATACTATATATAATTGCCTTTTGCTTTTAAAATAATAGCCATATTTATAAATGTGAGGTGATATTTCATTGTGGCCTGGGTTTGCATTTCCCTGATGATTGGTGACACTGAGGAATTTCTCATTTCCTTGCATGGTAAGAAAGAAGAGTGACACCACATTATGATTGTGACACCACACCATGATTCATCGCTGTGTAATATACACAGTATTCCTACAGCAACAAGGATGCTTTAACATGAAATTTTTTCAAATAATCTATATTTAAGTTAAAGTTTGGTTTCAAATATTTATTTTGTTTTCTGAAAACTTACATTAAAAAATCATGTGACTTGTAAAAAGTCAGTTGATCACATATAAAGAGGGATATTGTCCTTTAGCAGCTGAAACATGAATTGAAGAACTCACAATCTTTCCATCACTGTCACCATGATAGGGTACATAAGCTGCTCCCAGATCAGTTTTGTTGACTAGGTTAGCTTCAGTTTCCTTTTCTTGTCCAATTTTGCATAAGGTGTTGTTATTGGAGTCTAGAATTTTTCAATACTTTAATTTGAAGACAATTGTACATCTTTCCACTTTGCGTGCTATTAATTCTGCATGCATTGTGATTTTAAGTATGCAAACACATGAGTCTGTGAGCACTAGCTTTTATATTTCCACATTATCTGGCTGGTTTTCCTAATTTTAATTATAACTGAAAATTTCCTTCTCTTTCTCCCACATCTTTTTTTCCCCCTCTCTTAGGGAAAATTCCTTTTCTGTTGAACCTCAGTAAAATCCTCAAGGATTCCAGTAGATTCTACTGTGATATAAAATAATCAAACCCTCAGTGGTAATTCTATTTCCTTGAATGCTTTTATTTCACATTTACTTTCTGTAAAATCTGACTTAGAGTCCAATCCTCTAGATAAAAACCTAGGTTATTTTCTTTTTACTTCTGTCTGTGCTAGCTTATATAATAAATTTCTACCTCTGGTTGTGGTTTAAAGATTAGGATTTTGGTCTACTACTTGTTTTGTTAATTGTTTTCTTCTGAAACTCTTGGCTACATCCTTAAATGTTGCCTTTTGTGAGCTTGTAGATATTTCTATTTTTCATCAAACATGTCTCAGCTCATCAATTTTACATAATCATTTATTAATAAGCATCAAAAATAACCATGTCTTATTAAGAGTCCCTAGTCCTCTTCAGTTGAGCATTCTTTTTGTCTTTGCTCTCTTCACACAAAGATTATAAACCCATTCCTTTATGGAAAAGGAAATTCCCACATTATACAAGGTAGTTTATCTTAAAATATTTGTATTTTAAAAATATTTCCTCTGGTCCCCTCTCTAATGGAAAGAAAGTATGTCCAAATTTACAATATATTTTGAGAGAAAATATTTATCATATGAAAATGGTATTGAACTAGTGAGATATTTCAACATCTTTTTAACATCTGCATAAAAATTAAACAGAAAACAAGAGTAAAAATAAACTAGATGACTAAATAGGTGTTTATAGTCAAATAAGCTTTTGGGTGTAAACTTTTCATGTATTTTTTTCCAGTTTTTTCCTTTTCAATTTATCAATTAATTTACTTATTTGAGGTAATTATCAGTAGATGATCCAGAAGAATAGGTTCAAACCCCCTCAGATATGCATCACCATACCATACCCACCCCAGAGCACCCACATCCCTTTATTGTATATCATTAGACCCCCTCCCCACATTGTTCCCAGCCCTCTACCCATTTAGTGATATCAAATTTTTCATCACTTTAGACTTTGTTTTGGTTTAATTCTGTCAGTTTCTTTTTTGTTGTTGTTGTTTCTCTATGTACCTTATATGAGTGAAATCATCTATATTTGTCTTTCTCCTTCTGGCTTATTTCATTTTGCATAACCCCCTCTTCTATCCAGTTTATGGCAAATAACAAGATTTCATCTTTTTTATAGCTGAATAATATACCATAATCTATGTGGACCACATTTTCTTAATTTAATCATCTGCCTTTCAGTACTTAAATTGAATTCATAACTTTGCTATGCTATATAGTGCTGTGATGAATATACTGGTCCTTATTTTGAGTAAATACCTTGGAATGGAACTGCTGGGTCATATGGTAAATCTATTTTTAATATTTTGAAAAGCACCCATACCCTTTTTTTTACAGGTCTATTTTCTTTAGACCAATCTACATTCCCACCAACAGTGTATAAGGGTTCTTATACTTCTTTACCATTACCAACTTTCTTTTTTTTACTTTTTCTGTTTCTTTACATATAGGCCATTCTCAGTGAATTGAGGTAGTGTCTTACTGTGGTTTTGATTAGCACTTCTCTGATGACAAGTTATGTTGAACATTTTTTCATATGCTTTTTTTTCCCACTTGTCTTTGAAAAAGTGTCTCTTAAGCTCCTCTGGCAAATTTCTGATTAGGTCCTATGTTCATTTTCACTTTAAAGTTGACAGCTATAATATTTTATTTGATAGTACCAGTATTTGTATGGGTCAAGGACACATCTGTTATGTCAGTTATTGACATGGATATAATGCATGTGCATAGATGTTGATAAATGCACTCGAATATAAACAGCCTAATGTGTACACAATTAAATAAATCTATACTTTTTTCTCTTTGAGTTCAAAATAAAAAGTATAAAACCACTCACAATAAATTCTTCAGTTGTAATGAAAGAAGAAGCAAAGATTATTCTTACATCCAAAACCTTGAAAAGTAACACCAATGTAAAGAAAGAAGAGTTGTGGTTTTACATGTAGCACAGCAACTGACCCTTACCCCACTCCCAAAGAGAACATACTGAGAAAAGAATATAAAGTATTCAAAAGAAAACCTGAGTATTGCTACTAATAGCTTTCAGTTCTGAGATAAGTTGGCTGAACACTTGGAGTGAGCAGACTTGGAAATGACAAAGGAAAAAGCACAGAGAGTAGAAAACCACTTTGAGTAGCAGTTCCTGTGGTTCACCTTGAGACCCCAGCGTAGGCAGGAAGATCATACACAGCTTTTCATCTTCCAGGGCCCTAGACTGAATAGAGGATGAAACTTTAATAATGGAAACTACAATCATTGGAAAGATCCTTAAGTAGAATAGTTTATATTGATAAATTTGGAGATAGATGTGCTATGTTATTTATATTTTGAATTTAATGTGCATGCTTCTCACTAATCAGTGTGTATCATTTTTATTATTATAATACTTACTTTAAAAAATCAGAAACAGTTAAAGTTATAATGGGATAGTCAGAGATAGTTATAAAATATATGCCAAGTAAGTTAGTCATGTTGAGTGGTTTTGACTTACTTATTTGGGCAATGCTCTCACTGGTCATCAAAACTGGGGAGCAGCTCATCACTTGCTAATGTTTACCCTTACTTCTTATTAAAATAATCTTTTAAAAGTACCAGTTGGTCATTCTTTCAAAATGACCCCTTTATTCTCAGAGGTCTTATTTGGGTACATTTTAATCCATGAAGCACTTCTTAGTTAATTGAAAAGGTAATTGAAATAAAAAACCAACTTAGAAACCCGCTTGTGAGGATATCTTATAATTACAACATGAACTAGGTTGATTGAATCAATACAAATTTAGAAATGAGTTTCACAAAGACAGGTCATTTGTCCACACATTATGATTTATCAGAAGAAAAAGTGACATTCTTTTGAAGATAAAAATATAAAAATATCTCCAAAATCAGGAGGAGAAAGGATTTTAATTAAAGACTAGTGGAAAATCTGATGTTAAAATTCTGGGAAATCGAACATTAGAAAGCAACTCCTTATCTAGGGAATTTTAGAATCAGAAGCTTATGTATGCTCAGAAAAGTGTGAAAGTTTTCAGGCTTTCAGCCAGTGCTCAGAGAAAACCTAACTAATCCTGGGGGCCTGCCCTGCAAAAAGCCAGTCTTCAAAGACTGGGACAGATGGTTGTTCTTTGTTTTGCTCTGTGTGAATGTTGTTAGTTTTAGCTCAGCATACAAGGAAAGCTTTGCCCCAATATTTTCTAAATATGATACCATAGCTCTCCCCTTTACCTCTTTGCTCTGTGTGAATGTTGTTAGTTTTAGCTCAGCATATAAGGAAAACTTTGCCCCAATATTTTCTAAATATGATACCATAGCTCTCCCCTTTACCTCTTTGTACCTATTTGTCCCAGGTCTTTGGACTGATCTGCAATAACCTACTAAACATTACAAATAAAATTACTAAGATTTTTTTCAAATACAATAACTAGCAATATCAAAGAAACAACTAGGATTTAAGTGTGTAGAAACTGATAAACTCAAACTTTAGCCAACCAAGAATCTTGCTGAAATTATAACTAAAAAACTACCAGCAAATACTTAGCATTAATAAATTTGTACACATTAAGTAGGCAAATATTTTATCTAAGAACTAAAAGAAATACACATGAGAATTGGAGTGATAGAATTTTATTTTTAAAATGTGTAACTTGACAAATGCAAAATTTATAAATCTGCTAAAGACTGAAAGCAAAAAAAGGGAAAGACAGAAAAGTGTGGGATCTGATGCAAATTCCTTTACCTATATTAGTGAAGATTCAAACTACTTCACATAAAGAGGACAATTGAAGTAATATAATTTCTATGTATTTTACAAGATAAAGGTAAACATTTTGAAAGATGTTACTATTGACTGAAGTTGTACGATGAAGGAAAGGCAAGGTAAAGAGATAACAAAATTGTTATCACTAGACAATTATTTGTCATGAACTAATATAAAAAGCCTTATTGACACTTATTGAAAGAAAAACAGCTACAAATTGGAGAAGGGGCAAAAGAAAAATCTCCACTTTGAGAACATACAAGTATAAAAGAGTGGTATGAAATATACAAGATCAGAATACACAAAACAATTGTTTTTTATATGCTTGCAATATCCAAGCTCAAAATGATTTTCAGCAGCTGAATCCATTTTCAATAGCACCAAAAATAGAATGAAATACTAGCAACAAACTTCAAGAAAAAAAATATGATATTATACATTCCCTCACAACTATAGGACTCTGTCAATTCTTTAATCTCTGACTTTCAGTGTCAAAAATTTTTAAATACTATCATGTATTTAATAAAACAATAACAGGTAACAATAAAAATCTAAATCAACCAAACCATGTTCAAAAATGTTAGCTTTCTTTATTCCTTTCCTCTGTCTGATCACCTTAGATGTTATAGACTGCAATTATAATCTTAAATTATATTTTATAGATGATATTTTATATAGACTACTATAGCAGGAAGTGTGATGTTCTTACTATGCAGATAAAAAAAAAAAACACTATATCAAAATGTTTAATGTGGCTGTAGTATACCACAATAAATCCTAGAATTTCTAACAATGTAGATTCATTATAAACACAGGTTTAAGTCAATATTCTCCTGCCCTTCCTCCTGAAAACCATAGGAAAGCAGAAAATCAGCACCAAAGCTGATGCTCCATTTTCAGTGACATCAGAATACAGACTGTGGTGACAAACCCCAAGGCAATCCCCCTCTGAGGTGCTGGAGTCCATGTCCTTTATCAGATCTTCTAAATACAAGTTGAACTTGTGTTTTGCTTCCAAGCTACAGGAAATACGGAAACCATCATGGAATATCACTTCAATGATTAAGCTACATTCTATAAGATTCCAGCTTGAGTGGGCAAGACATGAAGTAGCTATGACGAAGTACACATGGCAGGAACTGGGCTGGCCTTCAGGAGCTCACTTAGCCTGAAACATTCTGGGGAACTATAAAGATAAGAGTCAGCAAAAAACAGGAGCCCTTATTTGTACAGCTGCAAGGAAATGAATTCTGCCAATAACCTGAAAGAACTTGCAACTGAGTCTTCCTTAATTGAGTCGCCAAACAAGAGCACAGACAAACATACACCTTGATTGCAGCTTTGTGAACCCCCAGGGCTATGATGCAGCTCAGCTGTTCTGCCCCCCTACCCCTGGAATAGAAATAACAGATGTGATCAATTTAAGTTAATGATATTGTGGTGATTTGTTACACACCAATGGAAAATAAACACACAGATATGACTGTCAGACAACAAAGTATATGCAAGGGCTACTGAAAGCAGCTGGAGTGTTTGTTCACTTTAAAGGAAAATAAGAATTGAGTTGAAAAGACCTGTGGAGGAAACCACAGAAAGTGTCAATAAAAACATATTCCTTGAATATGAGAATTCATCCTAATGTACAAAAGCTTTAGAACTTATTTTTTAAAATTGTAGGGAATCTGGGATAAACAATTGCCATCAAGGATCTAAGGTATTTCATAGACAAAAATTAATACAGGAATATAGAAAGAATAGCAAAGGTGTACCACAATTATAAGGAGTTAAAAAGAAAGAAGTCATTTATTTAGGGAGGGGAGGAGGTTGTTCCATCACCAGGAACCTCCTCAGCAAGCCAATTTAATAAAATTAATTTTACCTTAGACGTGGGATTTACTCCAACTAGATATAAATATGCCATCAGTTGCATGGGAAAAGAGAGTTATTTTAGGCTAATAAATGGTACTGAATCAAGGATCACTCTCAGCCATCATGTATAACATATATTGATGTCATTATTTAATCATTAAATTTTTTAGGTTCTTGGATCACTAGGATAAGATGGCAAGTGGTGATAAACTCTAAAGTCGTAAGTGTAAACTGTTTCTGTCCCCAATATATTTTTCAGATGCTATACTAGCCTCTACCATATCATAAGAGGAGGAATTCTAGAAAGTGGTGAAATGGGTAGTAAAACCCAATTCTGACTTTAGATTTGGTAACATTAAATAATCAAATTCACTCACTACTCACTCCAGGCAAAGAATGACCTAAGAACTTCACAAATACCTGCTCAAAATTATACATTTAGTATCACTAGTAATTGCCCATTATTTCTACCTCAAGAGTCATAGGGAAATTAGCAAAATATACAATTCTGCTTGAAAACCACCCCCACTGATTCTCCAAAATGAATTCCCAGAGTTGAAAGAAAAATAACTCCTCTCATCAGCAAAAATAAGAAATGAGTGTCAAAAATAGCTGCTTGTTTAGCAAGTAATATTTTAGGTAAAAAATAAAGGGGAAGAGAAGAAATCATAGATTGGTCTGTTCACTTTAACTTTAATCTCTTTAAATTTAAAATACAATTTAAAAAATAAACCATAGTTTAAAAATAGAATTTTCACCTGAAGTTGGCAAGTATGAAAAATAAATTTTCCATAGAAACCATCTGAAGTGTAATCATTTGATTTAAGTGCATTGATTTGATTTTATTCATTTAGTATAAGCTTCAATACTTAAAAACAGCTGTCTACCACTTGTGAACTGTACCTTGCTTTTATGGCATGTTAAATAAAGCATTTAGTTATAAACAGTAAAGGGCACAAAGACAAAGCAGTGAATTAACTGTGAATTTAGGTACAGATTATAGAATTATAAATAGGTAAAATGAGTAACAGTCATTTTATCATACACAGATGTTGCCTGGGGTTTCTCTAAAATTACCTAAAACATACTATTTGGATACAGAAGTAAAGTCAAAGGTAAAATTTACTCAGTGGTAAAACAATTTGGCAAATATCTTCACTTCATTACAGTGAATGCCAATAAATGCAAAGGAGATGATTTTTAATTTAGAGTGAGTCAGATAAATTACCCAATTTAATCTCTTTGAAAAATTTCCCTTAAACAGTTTATTCATTAAAAAGATTTTTCTACATACCTATTTGATAGGTTCCTTTGAGCATAAATATTTGTGTCTTGTACTTTTCTTATCAGCTTTACAAGTATAGGTTATTGATGCAGAAATTAATAAAAAATTTAGAGTGTGGAACGTAGAGAGCCAAAACATGACCTTATTAGCAAGGCATGCAGATTATGTTTAAGGGAATGTTTTTTAAGTGTTGTAGTAAGACAGGATCAGCTCTGGGCTGGATCCAGACTGGATCACTTAAACATCGGCTAGCCAAGGGAAAACAGCAGATCAACAGTTAGATCAGGCTCATAGCAGTAAAGACCTGTTAGAAAACAAGTTATATTGTCATTGTTAGAAGAGCCACAAGATGTTAAATGTTGATATTAGCAGCTCTGGTTCTCAAAAAACACTTTCTGGTCCATGCCTTTCATGTATACCCTGCAGTATTCCCAGGTCACTAATGTAAAGGACCTCTGAAGTCACATACAAATAAGGGAATGTGTCAGGATAAAGCTAGGAGGCCAAATTTTGAGAAGCAATAAATAGAAAGTGGAGATCAAAAGATAGGAGGAGAAAATAGGTAGGGGGAAGGAATGAAGGTAAGAAAATACTAAGAAAACAAAAAGAAAAAGAGAAGAAAATATTTTATATGTGCTCTATCTATAGTGTAAGTATTGTTAGAATGTTTGCCTCTCCTCCAGTCAAAACTCTCCAAATAGTTCTCACCTTATTCAAAGAAAGATCGCAAACCATTATTTTAGTCACAGAACTTTGCTGGAGTTGGCTTTCCAGCAGAATGCCCCTCCCCACTTCTGCCCACACTTGCACAAATTCAGCTGTATTAGTTTTATGGGACATATCAAGCAAAATTCTTCCCCAAAACATTTGTGCTCTTTTCCTTTCACAGAACATTCTTTCTCTCCCCTATACACATCCTCCTCGTTTCCTTCAGGTTTTTGCTGAAATGTCACCTAATTATATGGGCCTTCTATAATCATGAAATAAAACAAAAACCTCCCATAATTCTCTATGCTGCTTATTCTGCCTTATTATTTCTTCGTGTCATTAACCACTGCATGCCATTTTATGCAGGTATTTGTTCATTTATTTAGTATGTGTCTTCCCTTCCTTTTTGAATTTTAATTGTCACAAGAATACAGACTTTGATCTTTTATTCACTGTTGTAACTTTAGCATCTAAAACTGTGCTTGACAAGTGGTAGTTGACCAAGAAATAAATGTCAATGACTGCAGGAGTGAATAAAGATTGTGCTTTGTTCTAGACAATATGCTAAAACACAGTGAGATTTAAGTGGTTTATCCAGCTACTTGGCAAGTTAAATAGCTTCGCTGTGCTGAGCCAAACAATTTTCATAGCTATTTAGAACTTAAATTGCATTCAATGTAAAGTTTGTTTAATTGTATATACATATGTTTTTATTTCATGTCTTTGTTCTGATGTTGTCTTATCCTCATCTATGAAAGTAATAACGCTATTCTATTGTTACATAATTGGTATGCATGTTGACATGTAGATTGAAGATAGAAAATTAGCTTAATTGACTGCCTGAGAGAATAATTTGCTTAATTAGATTACCTAGCAAATCTGGTCAAAATAATAGGCTAGAGGAACTTTCTTTTCAAATATGAGTAAATATAGTGGGATTAAAAAAAATATGGGCAAATATAGTGGGCAAAATAATAGGCTAGAGGAACTTTCTTTTCAAATATGAGTAAATATAGTGGGATAAATTTTCTCACATTTACAATATGAGTAAATAAATGAGTAAATCCTCAATCTGAGGATCTCTGGAAAAGAAATACTCCACTTGGATCCACAATTGTTTGAAATGGCATAAATTATCTGAAATGTGGACACAAATAGAAAAGTGAGACTATCCTAATTTTAACTTTACTGATGAATTTATGTGTTTATTTTCTTTTTGCTATAAGGGCAAAGGGAGTATCACAATAAAAACAAATGAAGTCATTAGAAAATTGATATTTTCTACTTCTGGATTTTTGATCATGGAAATTGTGTTCTACATTAATACATAATACACATAAAGTTTTTTAGATTTCCTTTATTTTTTCTTTTTTAATTCTCTGATATTTATTTTTTATTCATACTTTAGATTTTACAGTAAAGGCAAATGATTAATGGAAAGCCTCTCCCCCACCCACCGTTGATGACCCCCTCTGTTCACTCCGACCCCTCTCCTTGTTGTTTTTTGGTCTATGTTAAGTCCTTTGGTCACTTCGTATTCTATGTTAATGTCCTTTTCTTTGGTGAGGGACTGTGATCCTAGAATATAGCAAGCCTTGTTGGTAGATGTTCAGTCTTATCTCTGTACTGGGTAGCCGTTCATTCTCCTTTGAAATCTATTGGTGTTTTCTCTTGTTGACGGTCTTTAATCAATTATATTCAATGTAGAAGATACTCGTTGTGGAGGGCATCTGCCAAAAAACTTTGCAGATCGTTTCCTCTCCTTCATCGTAGCTTTGTGTGGGCCTGCAGCCCCACCTCTGTGACCTTCCTCTCCCATTGATTGGGGAGGGGCACCTTGCTTTCTTGAGCCATGTATCAGTTCTTAGCTTTTGACCCGTCCACTTATTGTGTGGCTTTAGGTATGATTCTGTGATAGGTGATGTCCATGATCATTTCCCCAGTCCAATATATCTTATCTTTATCACAGTTCCTTCTCTCACAGTCCACTTGTATTTGTGCACAATATTTTGCTCGATCCCTCACCAATTCTGTTGGTCCAATGGATTATTACTTCTTTCCTTCTAAGGACTAGCAATTGGGGTGAGAGTGAAAGAGGTGGCGGCCCCCCACCCTCCCACCCCCGCCCCCAGGGCCCCCGCTGGTGGCTGAGCACGAAGGCCAGGCTGTGACTACCTGCTGAAGCAACAGGCCCGGAGCCCTATCCGGATTCCAGCTGCCGGCACCTCGCGCCCTCCCCATCCCAGTGCCCACCTGGGGGGGGGGGGCACCCTCCACCCACCACACAAAGCGGAGGCTTGGCTGAGCGCTCGAAGGCCAGGCTGCGACCACCCACCGAAGCGGGGCAGCCGTGGGCCTAAATTTCTTTTTTCGTTTTTTCTTTTTTTTTTATTCATACTTTAGATTTTACAGTAAGAGCAAACTAAATTTCCTTTAAATATGTTGCCTTATCCTCAAGAGAGATAGCTAAGGTTTCCATTCATAGAAGACAGTGTTTTAAGAATTGAGGGAAATATTCATATTTAAGTCCAAGACACCATTTACACCATGGTAAATCAGATATATCTGAGGTAGGATAACAGAACAAAAACCAATTTGATTCGAAAAAAATTCCCATCAGTTTCTTTGCCTTTATTTGATGTTTTTCTTTTCTATACCTAAGATAATCAAGCCATTTTCTCATATTTCTAAATAACCTTATAATTTTATAGATTGCTTTAACTTGTCTATGATGATTCATATTAAGGAAAAAACAGACATTTGATGTATTAAGAACATCTATGAAACTGCACTTAATCACAGAACCGGTCCCCTCCTGTCAGAAAACCTGCATTATCCATGAGCCAGAAAGTCAATGTTTTAGAACATCTCTGTAATCAGCAGCACATTTTAACTTGACACGCTCAGTTGTATTTCTGTACAGAAAGTAACTCTATTAAGGTTAATATGGAAATCTATCTTTAATAAAATAAATGCATGTGCACTTATATCACACAGCATATGTTTGCCTAATGTATTTTGAAAAGCAAATAATAAAACCAGTAAAGAGTATGTGAGTACTCCATAACAAACATCCAGTTTTTTCTGGAATCTTATTGCAGCTATTAGCTTGCCCTCATGTAAAATACTGGCTCATAATATCCAAAGGGTAGATTTTCCTCCCACTATGACTGCGTTGTACACAGGAGACAGAGAGTAATTACAGAAGCAATAGGTTACAGGTGTTTCTGCCAATGTTTAGCTTTTTCCAAATTGGCTTCCAAAGATCCTTCTGCTTTGAAGTCATATGCAATAACAACAGAGCCTCTCTGGCACGGCCCACATAGTTACACAGCCACAGGTGTCTCCCATTTGTGCTGGAGCACAGGAGAAGTCTGAGCGGCTGCAGGGTGTGCCCTCTACTCTCCTGTAGACACACGAAAAGAAGCCAGAGGCAAAGGCAGAATACCAAGCCTCCGGACCTTGAAGGCTCATGGAACTTACCTCACCCAAAGAACAATGTAAACCAGTTTCTCTTGAAGGGAGGAATGTTGTTTTTTAAAAAGCTGGTGAAAGGGAGTTATACTATGTGAACTAAGTCAAAGAAAACAATTGCTGTATGATTTCTCTCATATGTGGACTATAAGAAAACAAAGGAACAGACAGAAAACAAAGGAACAGACCAAAAACAAAACAAGACAAACCCTAGAAATCTGACTGCAAAACTGAGGCAATTAGATGGGGGGGGAAATGGGAGGGAAGCTGAGTGGTTTACAGAGGAGTGTGATCTGGTAACGTACCTCTAAAGAAGTTGAGTCTATTCCCCTAAGCTATACACAGTGTTGTAAACCAATTTTCCTTCAATAAAATTTTAATAAAAACAGAGTTGGGGTTCTATCCTTAACAAATGCTTCCATGTATGATGTAGGGTGAGTTTAGTTAGGCTTTTCCTCCATTGGCACATGGGATTTGGCATCTTCCTGATGATTGTGTGGCCCAGTGGGCATGCACATGTTTAATGTGCACACCTGGGCCTAGGAGAGAAGGGATAAAGAGTCACAGAGAGAACACACAGGCATGAGCATGAGAGAGCCCTAGAAAACACTGGGAGATCCTAGAGAAAGACTGTGAAGATTCATGAGGAACTAGGGGGTTCACTTGCTCTGGCCCTATCCTGCCTTGCCTGATGTGTCTGTGTAACTGCTAGAAGCAATGAAGAACCCACACTGATTAGTGAGCCTGATGCCTGATGCTTGCCCCTATAATTGGCATGGAGGATTGGTTACAGTATATATGGTAACAGGGTAGATTGCCACAAGCACAATGCCATACAGCAGGTCTCTAGAACATTTCCATGTTGCGTGACACTCCATTTCCACTGGAAAGCAGTTCCCATTTCCCCTGCCCTCCAGTCCCTACTAACCACCATTTCACTTTTTATATATATTTTTAGTTGGATTATCTTCAATGTCTCCTATACATGGAATCATGAAGTAATTATCCTCTGTGACTAGTCTATTTTACCTAGCATAATGTTCATTCATGTTGTAGCATGTGACATATTTTCCTTCCATTTCAACACTGAGTGTAACACAATGAAAAATTGTGTGAAGGGTAATTGGAATTAAATCAGACTTTTTCTGCCTCCTTCTACTACCACCATGAACCTTTATGGCCACTACCTGTGATCTTGCTTCCTTTACCTGTACATGTTTCGTGACCTGCACACGATACTGTGTTAGGAAAAAAATGAGCATGGGCCATGCACACCTATGATTATGGAGACCTGGGCCCAGAGAGCACATGCATATATGTAAATCTGAACACCTAGGCAGAGAAAGGGGGATGTAAAGGGTCCTAAACTCCAGCAGGATAGTCTCACTCTGAGGTTAATGGGCTCTGTTGCTGTCTCCTTGGTGGCTGGCCTGTCTCTTGATTCAGCATTAAAGTTGTGAAGAATCCACTGGAGGCTCCAAAATTCTTTTCATCTATGAGAATCAGTAAGAAGCTCTGGACTTGGGACAGTTGCACAACAGTCCTCAAAAAATCAAAAATAGAGCTACCATATGATCCAGAAATGCCACTTCTGGGTACTTATCCAAGAGAATTAAAACCAGAACCTCAGAGAAATCCACATTTTCAAGTTCACTCACATTTGTAACAGCTAGAAGCACCTAATGCCTATCAATAAATGGAGAGTTCATGCCTCTCAGTCACTATGACCCGGTATTTAACCAAACCAATTATGCCAGACACAATTTAGCCAACTTTTTGCTATCCCATGCAAATTCTAAAGTAAACATTCCAGCAGGCAAATTCACAACAGTGATCACAGTATAAGTTCCTGAAATTGAAATTGTGGTTCATATTACATTAAAGTTGAAAACTTTTGCTATAGCTTATAAATTTTTGAAATTAGCCCATCTTATATTTCTGGAAAAGAACAAACACACACACACACACACACACACACACACACACACACACACACACACACACATGCTCATGTGCCAGGAAAAGATTAACTATAAAGCACATAGAACCATAATCCATAATTTGGTTATGATTAAAGCTCTTTTTAATTTTTTTTTACTTTTTTTAAAAAAAAAATTCTGTTCCCTCTTGACTGGATTGTTCATCCATGTAAGAATATTATAACAAACTGTAAACCTGAAATACCAAGGAGGAGGTGGGGCTGAGTAGGAAGAGACAAAGAGGAAGAAGAAAACACAATGGTCAATGGTGGTGGAATATGGGTGAGTTAGTGGTCGTACATATGGTGATAATATCTCATGGGGGTACCCCAAGATTACCTCAGTTAACAGAATAAAAGAAATAGAAATAAAAGAAATTAAAAAAGAATAAAAGAAAAAGAAAATATAAAAGAAAACTATCAATGTTTTCTTTCTAGAACACTACGCAATTACAACCACCTTCTAATGTTTCTTTATCAATCAAAAGCAGATTGATAGATAATTGATAACTGTTATCTATAAAGTGTGGCCCAAATAGTAGTCTTTCCCCAAATAGCAAGATAGATAATGATTATACTGATAATTTGATAATCACCCATTCTCTGAAATATTTCACAATAAAAACACTACCAAGAATTTCAATTTCTATTCCAGTGTTAAGCATAATTTTACAAGCTGACCAGTACAGATTGATTTAATCCTTCAAACACAGCAAAGTAAAGAAATCAAGTTGCATCTTTTTATTGCACCCTGTATTTATAAATCTTACTTTACACATTCAATTTTGGCTTATTTAAACCTGCCGTTTTCTTTTAATTTCTATTAATAGCACAATTAAGAATTGTTAAAAACATTTTAGGAGAAACTTTATTACATTTTAGATAGTCAACCACTTCCTTATAAAAATAAGAACGATATATATATATATTTACATGAAAAATCAAGAACATTCATGGGGAAAAATGAAAACTTTAAAATATTTTCTTTAACATTAAAGAAGCCCAATTTACACCTTACACGTATCAGGAAAGAATACTACATGATAAAAAGAGGCTTCTGGTAAAAAATAAGAAGACTATAAAAAGAAAATAACCCCTTCCAGCATCACATACAAAAATTCTAATTTCAAGGACAAATTGTAAAACAGAAAATTTAGTATCAAATAAAAAAATTCGAGACACATTCAATTGAAGACCTGTTATCTTATTGCATAAGGAATCCAGCACTTAGAACAGCACCACTCTTCCCCTACAGAACCAGGCCAAGCCCACCTGACCACTGAGAACAAGGAAGGGTAGGGACTGAGTACAGTAATGAAGGAACTTTGCCAACCCTGAAGACCTGGATTTTCATATTTCTCTCTGACTTACCCCCCCCCCCATTACCTCATAGGGCTTGCCTTCTCTCAGAATCTCTTGCCTGAATTTTCTTAGTCTTTTTCAAAATTTCTATTTTTTTCTTTATTTTGAAAATCCACTGAAGGAAACAAATTCACAAATAACTTCAACTGCTGGACTGCCTTGAATCAGACCAATGTCACTGGGGGCAGTGGTTGAGAAAATGACAGTTTATAGTTCCCTGATTAGAACAGGGTTCAAAAGGTATCACTCTTCAGACTTAAGATAATCCATCCCACTCAAATTCTTCCAGGAGACTTACCGCCAGCTCACTCTGTCCTGTCCTATTTGACCGAGTGGGCATGGTTATTTTTAAACACCAGTTGAAAGAAGAGAGGGGAAAAAATGGTGATAAGGTTTATATTTTTGCCTGAATTAAGTTTTAAAATATTTCCATGATTAGTTCCAGGAAAAACATTCCATTTCTGTTACCTTGCTACTGGAAATTGGACTGTGATAGTTATTCACCAACCTGTTCCTAATTTGTAGACACAAAAATAGACCTCACAGTAAACATACTTTTCTACCTGGTTCCCTTTCTTTTTACCCCTGAAATCAGGAAAGGCTACATTAGTGGTTTACAATACTGAAAAACTGCACAAATGAACTTTTCTAGTTACTATGTCATCATGCAATACACAAGAGCTAGGCAGAAGAGCCTCTCTCTCATTAAAAGCTGGATTTTTATCATGAGACATATCCCACCCTCTTTTAAGTTATTACCCTCCTTCCATTTATTTCATTTGAAATGTTGCATTGGTGTGTGTTTACATCAAAAGATACGTATAGGTGTGAAAAGTGGCTTAAATACATATTACACATATGTATGTATACACATTGTGTATGTGTATGTATAATCTCAGTTCAATATGTGTGTATTCATACAGAACACTGTCACTTGATGTTATTTCAAAAAATCATACCTCCAAAGTTAAAAAAAATATTGGGGGTGAGTGGGACGAGGATAATGAATAGGTGCCAGTTCTTTAAAGTTGAAAATTTCTTAAATATATATAGTTTAAATTGTGCTTCAAAATTTTCTTCAGCTAGTGATATTTAAAACCTCATTTGTTATTTAAACTATCACTTGAAATAAGTATACAATAATGTGCGTTTAGATTTATCATAAGACTAGGTGCTAAGTATTTTAACTGTAAACGTTATTGCTTTGGGGTATTTTGCAAGACCTTTCAGTGGGCTTATCTCATGAGCAAATTTGAGAAACACTGAACTAAAGCCACATTTGGAAGTTGTTATTATTTACACCAAGGATTAAAGTTTCCATGTAATTAAAAGAATGGTTTTTATAGCATTTTGTAATGTTTAGTAAGGAAGGAGTCAAGTATTTTATCTGAAAATGGTGGTGAATGGAGATGCATACTTAGCTTTTTTAGCTACTCATAACTAGGAAGGGAGCTGTTTCTTAAAACTACATGGCATAAGCATGATGATGTATGGATAACAGTGTAATGGCAGAAGAAAATAAACTTGCAAATGAAAACATGAGTGTAACATATTCCAAAAGAGAAAACAATATTTTTTCTCAGCATAATTTACATAACTGGCAAATTATCAACAGAACCCTGAACCTCAGTGAAAAAAATTTTAGTAGTTTTCAAAAGTTAAACACTCACAACAACTCTCTGTATGACAAATATAGTTTTGTTTTTGTTTTTGTTTTGTGAAAAAGGAAACTTAGATATATTCCTCATAATAATTCTTTTGCATATTACATATTTTCCAAAGCATGGAAAGAACACAATTTTTTTCTGGTATGAAGTTATGGCTATATATATTCAAGACCTTACTAGGTCACTCAAATGGATAAGATCTTGTTGCTAACTAGAAGGAAAACAAATTCCTAGAAGAGCTACTACACCATTTTTTAGAGCTAAAATTCTGAACACAATTTGCCATAGTGTTCGATATAATCCTATTATACTTAATTAAATCTAGAACAAGAACAGAATTTCTATCCCAGATAATTATTCTATCATGTTCAGTCAAAGACAGATTAAATTATTGTTGAACTGTGTAGGAAAGGTCTTTCATAGCATAGAATTTAATTTGAATGCTACAGCATGGGATTTGTTAGTTTACTATTTGCTAAGAAAAAAATTCAAAATATGTTTCAATATTTTAAACTTCTTAAGAAAGATAAGCAACAAATTTCTATAAAATACAAATTGGAAATAACACAATTAAAAATTTTAAGAAGTATGTATATGTGTGTTTGTGTGTTTAGGTATATTAAACATTGAGAGTGAATTTTATAACACTTTCAGAAATTTTCAGAAAGTCTGGCAAAGACATGTCTAATTGCAATGCTTTAAAATTATCCCTTTGTGCATGTTTCTGCTAATGGAGTAAATTTAGCTTCCAAATTATTTAAAAAGTCAAGTCCATCTTCTTCCTGTTTTTCACTGCAGCAACCCACAGACCCAGCTGGAGATCCTCTTCCTTCATAGTTATATGTAAGGACATAGTCTTGACATGGGGTGTGGTGTTCATTCTGATTACAGAGATGCAATTTCTGCAAAATAAAAAAAGGATTGTATTATTGTTTTAAACACTCTAAACCATATGAACATAAAATTTATTTTTATTTACCTTTTATGTTTAATTTTTAACCAGTGTGTCCTCTAATGGATTCCTACACACAAAAAATGCACATGATTGGTCGATATCACAACCATACCAGAAAGTCAGTATATTTTACATTTCTACTATTCCATACAAATACAAAAATCATATACATAAATACTGTATTTACATACATTTTAATTATCATTAAATGTCTATCCTCAAATGTTATATCTAGATGTCAGATTCATTCCACAACCATGACAATGCACTTAGTGGGTCAGAATCTGGCCTTCAGAATCAGTAATCATAATTCTGAGTGAGTGATAAGGCTTTAACAACTTGAGTAAATTACTAAACATTGTTTTCCTCATATTTAAAATGGGCTTACAGACTATCTCATATGACCATTCATAAATGATGCACTAACAGTGCATGAAAAACACTTCCAGTAGGCCCAGCACACAGTAAACACCCAACATATGTGAAATCAAACAGCTATCACAGGCAGTTACAGAGCACATAAAAATGACCCTATCAACTTTACATAATAATGTTTCCAAGATAGCAAAAATATGACAAAACAGAGAGATGAATAAAACATTTCAATGAGATCCACATAATCCTCATTGCAAAAACCAGGCCTTTGGAATGCTGAGTCCAAGTGTTTAGCTAGATCTTCCCTTGCTGTCTGCTCCTGAACTGTTTGTCAACTTGTTGAATTTCTTTGCTTTCTCCTTCTTAACCCATTTCCTCTCTAAATCTGACCTTCTCTCTTTGGTTTACCTTATCAAGTGTCTTTCTTCATGACCCAGGTAGCCTTATGATACCTGTTTATCACATGTAGAAATAATCCTAAAAGTGCCTAAGTGCACTTCTCAACCTGATCTTACATGAAAATTAAAAGCCCAGAAATAGCAAAACAATTAACACTTGAATCTGACAAAAAAGAAAAAGAAAAAAGAGCCAGAGAACGTTGCCCATTGCAGCCCCTCAAAGGTCCAGAAACAAGGGTTCCTGGTCCTGTATTCATATGTCTATGATGCCGGCACCCTCTGCTAAGACAAATGAACACTGAGTGTACCAGGAAGAACATTTAACCCAGTGATTCTTTACCTTGCTGTGTATTTGAATCATCTGAAGGGCTTTAAAAACAGAAAATGTCAAACTAATTATACCTGAATCATTCAAGGTGAAATGCAGGCATTAAATTTTAAAGTTTCCCTAAGGGATTTTGATGTACTGCCAGGGAAAAAAAATCCCTTATTTAATTCCTCCTTTCTTTCACATTCTTGATTCCCTTTGAATCAAAATACTTTATATTTGCATGGTGCTCTTTACATTGAAGATGGTCCATACAGATCTTATTTTTTTTTTTTTTATGTTCAGCCTAGAATGATGCACAGATGCTCTGTTTTGACAGAGAAATGCAGATATGATTTGTGGAGTACTATGATTATGCCGAATGAGATTTATATTTTATATTCCCCTACAGCAAGAGAATTTGTAAGATAAGCACACATCTGAAAATGTATCTTTAGGGAAGAATATTGGAAACATCTAATTTTCCAATTAGATGGAAATATTGATATTTAATATTGGAAACATCAGATTTTTAGAAAGAAAACTATGACAGGTAAAATAAAATAATTCTTATAATAAATAACATAAAATTCAAAGGACAGGGGTAAAAATTACCAGTATGAGAGAAAAGAGGACTTACTGAAGAATGTGGAAAGCAGGTGAAAGTTGTATGTTACTTTCTCACCCTATTTGTGCCCACCTGAACATTTAAATGACAGAGTCAAATCACTAGGGAAACTCACTTCACCAAGTCGGGGCTGAGTGAAATTGTGCCACTCAGAGTAAGTGTGTCTGCAGGTATCCATGTCCACATGTCCTCCCCTACAGGACTCCAGAGTGTGTTGCCCGCCTCCCCTGCAGGACTCCAGGGTGTGGTGATGACACGTCCCCCGATAGGATTCCAAAGTCTGATGTCCTCTAGCCATCTCAATGGTATCTGGTCCTCCATTTTTCATTCCCGATCCCAGAGTACCACAGAAGCCTTGGCAAGAGTTGTTGACTGTATGGGTCGTAAACCCATTGGCAGAACACTAAAATGGAAAAAAACAAAAACAAACAAAAACCCTTCATTTTGGTAGGAAATGGATTTCAAGTAAGACCCCAGAAAGGCAATGGAGAGAAAACAGGTGTTTGGTCTTTTATATATTAATTGTTCATTCATTCATCCATTCTCATTCCAACAAGCATTACAGCAAAAGACTCAGCGTATTTATCGTTCTAACAGGAACGATATTTTCAGAACAAGATCCTAATTATAGCTTCATCGTGCCATCTTCTTACCAATTTATGGGGTTTTTCTATTCAATATGCAGAGTTGCTCACTAAGCTGGAGTTTTCAAGTTCAACTGATTTACTAAATAGTTAATATATTCATAAAAGTTACACAATCACATTGCCAGGGAGGAAATATGAGCTTGAAGCTGAAAGTAACCATTAGGTGGCGCTGTTAAACTACTTTTACTACGTTGTTGCTGCAGTCAACTCTTAACAAAAGATAAATAAATTATAGGTTACCAAATCTCCTTGCTGGTTAAAGTCTGTTTCAACATTTCAGCATTTCATTTCTTCTATTCTAGATAAACTTGTTTACAATTTGTAGAATAGTCCCTAAACTTTGTCACTGCTTTCTTATTCCTTAGGCTGTTTTCTTCCTTTTCAGCTATTCCTATCATTTTCAAATCCTTCTTTAGTCTTTGAGTTTCAGAGTAATCTGTACCTCCTTCACCAGACTTTCTGTTTGATCCAGAAGGTATGAATATGCTTGTGGATAATAATTATCTTTGACTCAAACAATGCTCTGTCATAGGTATGGCTTATTGTCATGTTCCTATTTATTTTGCCACAAAAGTAGATTGTGTTTCTGATAAATCTCCCCCTTTCAGGGGAGAACACATGACTCATAAATCTTTTTACACTTCTCAAAAAACAAGAAGTATTATGTCAAACAAGCCTGAAGACCCTAAATTTATGTCAAGAAAGATTGGGGCAATAATCTTCCAAGCTCACTTTCACCCCACCTCACATTTTTAAAACATATATCTCTTTGATATTTTCTTAGTTTGTCTTGAGAATTTGGGTTTTTTTTTCCTATTATAAATGATTAAAGAGTTTGATAAATGTAATCTCTAGAAAGGTATATTACAGATAATAACTATAAAGATGATTATAATAAATTCACATCAAGGAGCAAGTTTTAGATTGTAACCGTAGAGAGTAAAAAATAGGAAATCTAAGACAACTCATCTCACTATGTAAATGTTTGAATATTGACAGAAAAAATGTCAAGAATATTTGATCAAATAAAAAATACATAAATTAACTCCTAAATTTCTAAATAACTTCATAAAGATGAGTCAGAGAAATTACAAGAAACACTAAGAGATATTCATTTAAAAAATATAACTTACCACCTTGTCATCTCCAGGTGCTTCTGTATTTGATATAATTAAGTTCTGCTGTGCTAAATCTTCAGGAAAACCTTTTCTGTTTCTCATACCAACAACTCCACATACTAAAGTTAGCAACACAGCTGGGTTTTAAAAAGAAAAAAATAAACAAGTATAATATCTGTAAAATAAAATGCTCACCTTTTATTTCTTATTATTTAAGATACCCAAGAGGAAACTAAACTCACTAAGCATGATGTCCCCTGAATCACCTTGGCCTTTCCAAGTGACCAGGCAACAATTAACTTAGGTTTTAAGATTTGAAATATTTCACATATAATTTGAAGAATTTGAATTTTATCACTTTAAACTATTTAGAATTTTCACTAAAAAGGTAAATTTTAAAAACTGTGGCATATATATATATACACACACATACACACACAATGGAATGTTACTCATCAATTAAAAATGAAAAATTTGATGAATGGAACTGGAAGAAAACATATTAGCAGAAACAAGTCAGAAAGAAAAAGACAGAAACCAAATGGTCTCACTATAATATGGGGTATAGGAAAAACAAACAAAGGCCAGGAGGAAAAGTCCAAACACGTTAACAACCAAACTAAAGTACACAACTGAGGAAAGGAGAAGAGGTGGGAGAGGTCAGGGAGGGGAAGTGGTGGGTGAGCCCTGGGGAATACAAAGGTATGAAATATATATAAATTATTAGAAAAGGTAAATTAACTTGTTTTAAAAGTTAATGATATATTTTTAAACCAAAGTCTTTAAAGGGACTTACAGAGCCTTAAAGGATAATTTGTTTGTAATGAAACCATGATAAAACAGACTTCTTTTCCTCAGAATAGACTTATCTGCAGGTGTATTAATTAAACTTAATTTGTATTTTATCTTTTCATAAATTTGACTCTACATCGTAATTGTGTAAGGTTAAAGAATGGGACAATAAAGCAGTGAAACAATGATTAAACCCCTGTGTTATAGATTGGCAAACTCTAGCCACAAATGCAGTCCATCACATGTTCTTTGATAGTTTCTGGGCAATGGTTATTATATTTTTTAATATTTGATTTAAAAAAATCAAAAGAATAAAGTACATTAGCTACAAAAACTCCATGAAATTCAAATATTAGTGTGCATCAATAAAGTGCTATTGGAACATACTTTAATGCTTCTAAATATTTATTTTAAATACTTTAAATATTGTCTATAGCTGTTTTCTTGTTAATAAGGCATATTCAATTGTACAACCAAAATCAGGAGGCCTAGATGGCATAAAACTGACATGTCCTGACACTTTACAGAAAGAGCATGCCAACCCCTGCCTATTCTTGGTGACCCTTTATTGATTCTGATTCTAAATCCTCTTCCCTTGCCCACTGTTCTTTAGCTACATTACTCTCTCTGCCATTACTTAAATTCATTAAATCCAAGCCTTTGCATTGGATTTCACATGGAACTGAAAGCTCTTTCAACAAGTATTCCACTTAGCTAACTCATTTCCAAAAATCACTAAAGATAACCTTCCTGAGAGATAGAACCAACTTAAGAATCAATTGAAAATGGCACTCACCAGCACTAGTTCCCCACCCCCACCCCACCCACACATAAACTACAGTACTACATGTCCTAATTATTTCACTCTATTTTTTCTTGCAACATTTTATCTATTTGCTATTTTACTTTTGCAACACAGATTATTTGTTTTTCTTTCTTGCTTTATTCATTTTGTTCATTGATGGGCTTCAAGCACTAGACAGGGTTTAATACATACTAGCAGCATACACCATGTTCAATATATACAGCTATTATTTTGAGTTGATTAAAAAAAGTGAACACTTCTTAGAAATAACCATGCACTGTTCTAAGGTCTTAATATATGTTAATCAATCGTTAGTGCTACCTCATAAAGTAGCCCACTGCAATTATTTCTTTTAACAAGAGAGAAAACTAAAGCTCTGTTACGTAACTTACCCCAGGTCACACAACTTGTAAATGATAGTGGGGTACAAAGCTAGACAATCTGGTTCCAGTGTCTTTACTTAACTACTGCTCTTATCACAGAGCAAAGGGAAAAACAGATAGTTGAGGTTGGAGGATAAATGCATAAAAAAAGAAGAAAGTAAGATGGTGCTAGTGGGAGCTATACAACTGGCAAGGAAATGATTAGAATTCAAAACTGGCATGACAAGATAGTACTGTGATGTAAACATTTCCATTATTCTATAATTGAAATGATGAGAACTGAAATGAAATTAACCTGAAAGGGCCTGTTATTTGGCAGAAGTTCTAGATAACATTATTTACTTAGTCCTAAAAAGATGAGGACCAAGAAATAAAAGCTATACTTTGGTAGCCTTGATGCAATGAAAGGAATTTTCAACAGGTAGTCCAAACAGGAGATCAAATGTTCCTGCTCCCTCTCACAAAAATAAGTGTTCTATCACAACTCATATGATGTTGAAAAAGGAATTTATAAAGGGTACTCACACTGATAGTCAGATACGATTGTTTTTTTAAAAGCTTCTACCTGCACTCAAATAATTGTGAAACATTTGTGTATCCTGTAAATGAAAAGACTTACTAGAGAGTAATGCGATGCCCAGCAGTATGGCAAGGATGGCCCACTTGCCAAGGACTCCCCCTGTGCTCCTGGCAGCTGCCTGACACTGACTGGGGTGAGCACAATCGCAAAGATGGACTCTCACGGTTTTGGTTGCTGATTGCCCTTCTCTGTCTTTTACTGTAATAGGAACATCATATTCTTGAAATTTAGCATTTTTCTGATAGGAAAGACGGGCAGCTGTATCTAGAAGAAAAGAAAAGAATATATGATTAATCATCATTTATTCCTCCCTTAGCATTTGTCTCACCAGTCTTTTTGTTAAAGTCATTTTTCTCAGCAAACACCTGACAGATGAAAATGGAAAACTATCTTTAAGTGTGTTGAGCACTAACATTAGTGTACATGTGTTTCCCACTGTAACCTTTTAGAAGAGGGACTTAAAGAAATAATTTGGCATGGGAGTGATCTCGTAGTATTTCAGCAAAATTTAATGTTCCTTTATCTACACTCTTAACTACAAACTGAGGATGCCAGATTTACTCCTAACATATAGTGAATATGTGCAAATTTACACTTCTATAGTATCAGTTTATGACATTCAGTGGATTATCAATAATAGTTTTACAAACAGGATGTCTTAAATTCATATTCTTTTATCCTTTTACCTCTGGTACCTGTTTATTGTTCTCATGATAAGGTAATTTTTCAAAGCTCAATACACTGTTTGGGATTAATAGATTACAGTTGGAAGTAATCTTAGTACCAGAAAGTGAATGACCATCACCTGAGCCATGTATAAACATTATACAAAAGCAGACACATCTATACTATAACAATAGATATTAGCAAATCGAGTACTTCCTCAATCTTGATGCCTTATTTAATGATGCTGTTATCAACTGATCAAAAGCAGCACACACTTTCAGTGGCAACTACAAACTTCTTGAGCTTTTGCAATGCATCCAGTAAAATGATCAGGTAGCATAAGGCACAAGCCAGAAATTACACGTATTTCCTAAGTCTTGTCTAAGTGTGCTGTAATAGCTGTAAGAGCTTCAAAGGTTTTTTTGTACCTCACACCTAAAGCTCCACAGAGAGATAAAGAATTACTGCTTGGATTTCTTTGAAATCCTTGAGGATCATATTGTATCTAAGCTTAAGATCCTTCTAACCCTTTACCTCCCTGGAGACCACAAGTTGAACCATAATCTCATTTGCTCCACCAGCACAGCAGCCTCTGATTTTCCTTGGCACTCAACTCTGTCCTCTTGAAAGTATCCTTATGTGACCAAAGTCACCGTTTTAAGACACAAATCTAGATATGGATCATCTTGCCATACCCATTGTCACCTTCTATACAAAGGTCAGTCTCCTTGACATAAGCCCTTCAGCATCAGACTCCACTCTTCCTCCCCAAGCATTCTCTTAATTTTCCTACTAAAATTTTCTAAACTCTCACAGTGATTTACTTATTCCTCCATTATTTCCATCTTTTATGCATATTTATTAATAACTTATTGTTTAAATAAATATTAAGCAGTTAGTATCAACCAAGCATGGAGCTAAATACTGGAAATACAAAATGGATTACAAATATTCTGAGAAATTGATGTATTCAAGAAGAAAGGGAAACAGGTAATAATATAAAGAAGTTCTAATAAAGGTAGCAAAAGGTGGTGGTGCTACTCCTACTTGAATAAAGAACTCATCGAAATGCATACTTTAGCTATGTAGTTAACCTCTAGATGGACCCCCTGCTCAAATTCTCCAACAGGGCCTGGGGGATAGCAGATGCCCCAGAAATACTATGAATTACTATCAAGCTAAGGAACAGGAACAGAGGTGTTTTCAGCAATAGGGCTAGAATACACAACAGTTCATTTGTATAAAAGAATATGATATAGTAACAAAGCAGGAGTAAACTATGGCTTCTATAGATACTACTACATGCCAAGCCCACAAAACTACTATCATAGGTGAGTTCCTTAAAGCTCCAGGTCATATCCCACTGTCATATCCCACTGTCCATATCCTACCACATTTCCTTCCAGAATGCCACAGAGGGCTTACTGCATCCATTCAGATTCCTCATTTCCAGAGTTTATTTATAATAAAATTTAAACTGCCCATCATACATTCTCTCTCACCTAGTTGGAGTTAATAAACACAGCAAAAGTAACTTGTCTTAATTAAAAGCTGCCCATTGTTTTAACAAAGACTTTTTCTTTGTTGTAAATTTAATTTTTGCCTTCAATAAAATTATGTTTTCTTTCATGTTCCTTAAGTAAAATATATAGCATAGGCCCTACGGGATATTTATAAATATTTGAGTTATGTTGGGAACAGACTAACCAAAGTAACTCCATTTTGCTTAAAACCTCCATTTTGAGACTGTCTTCTCCCTGCCCTCAATGGAAAGTACCCGCCACAGCTGGTTGGTTCAACATCCTGTTTCTGCCTCCCCTTATTCCTGGTTGTTCCTGACAGCAGCATTGTCCACCTAATGGATGATGGATGCCAGCGCTGTCCTCCTGATAGATGATGGATGTCAGCATTATTGGAAACCTGCAGTTGTGGGAATGTGTCCTGTAGTTATGGGACTGTGTCCTACACCTGCTTGCTTGCTTCACAATAGGGGGCAGTGGTGGGTTTGCCCTATAAAAGGTTGTCACAGAGAATGCTTGGAGTCTCTCTTTCCAAGCTGACTTGGGGACCCTGGTGCACCAGTAATAAACCTGCAGCTGTGAACTTCAATCGGAGTCCTTGTGTCTTGTTGAGCGGCCCACGAGTCACAGCAGTTAGCCTTCTAAAATAGTTAGTGAGAATCTATTTTGTACTGTATTTCATTTGAGTGAACAAGTCAATCTAGTCTTAGTTCTCTCAAAGCATGTAAATCACTTTTGATTAAGTACCATTAACTCTGGTGAGAGCCCATATTTTGTTGATTTCTGGAGAAGAATCAACCAAGCTGAAATAAAATGGAGCACCATGGATAGGCTCATCCGGATCAACAGCTGAAATGTCAGTATACCCCGTCTTTGACTTGCAAACTATTAAATAATTTTGAAGTATTTCTGGTGGATTATCATTTACATCTTCAATGTTCACTGCAAGTGTTCCAGTACATGATCTATTATCTAGAAATAAAGGGTAAAGATTTGTGTTAGTTACAAAACCTTCTTTAGTTTCTTAAGAAAAAAATTTACTAAATTCTTATGATGCATGGATATTTTTTAAAAAACTGAAACCTAGAGGAAATTTAATTAAAAAAGATAAATAAAACCTGCATATCATCTACAATGAATATTGCTACCGATCATATCATATATAATGACTAATGAATATTTTACCAGAATTATTGCCAACTGATAAAAATAAATATCTGAACTTCAAACTCTCTAGTTCCTCGAGTTTCTTCTGGCACAGAGGATAAAGAGAAATAAAGTAACTACAGTGATGTTATCTAATTCAGTTCACATTTTAAACCACCAAGGGAGGTTTTTAAGAATATACAATTCCCAAAGTTCTCAACCAGGAATTCTGGTTCAATTAACCTAGAGCAGTATTGTATACCCCTTAGTGTACATATATATACATATTTATATATATATGTATATATATACATATACATTTGTATACATATATATATATATTTGTGTATATACCCTTAGTGTGTATATTATATATATATATATACATGTATAAGTGTCCTTAAATTATAGAGTTGAGAAATTCTTGATTACTTTAAAGAACAGTATAAAACGATGGTCCTTTTGACTGAATCAGCTAAGTCATTTAAAGGCTCAGTTTAAAGTGGCATAAAGAGAGAAGAATCTGATGGGAGTATTTCATCTAGTCTTAGACTTAAATTTCTTCATTGTCCTCTGACAAAGAATGATAAGCATGTAAGATTCTTCCATGTGAGGTACATAAAGTTAAGAAGATAACTTCCTGTGGTCAAGAGATTTCACCTTGTTAGACAACTAAGAGAAAAAGAATCTCTGCGCTCACCCATATGTAGAATATAAGAAATAAAAGAGTAACAGAGAAAGTTAAGCCAAAATAAGCCTTAGAAATCTGCAGAATTGAAGCTACAGAGGGGAAGATTAGTGTAGGAAACAATGGAAAGTGGGGTGTAATGTGCTATCCAGGGACTATGATTGCTTCATAAGTAGGAGCAGTATATAACATATATTTATTTATACCTCTGAATTATACACAGTGTTATAGACCAACATTGCCTCAATAAGAACAATACAACTGAATAAGGGAAAGACATTTCAGAGAATTCCATGTACTTACAAAGATTATAATTCTACACAGAACTTATTCTTCAACTCCTTTACAAAACAATAATTCAAAACTTTTTCTTTACCTTGGTCTACTGCAAGAACTGTAATATTATATACACCACTTCTGGGAGATGTAGCCTCCCTGTCCAGGATTTTAGAAGTTATAAGTGTCCCCGAAGTTTCATCAACGGTGATCCATCCTTTAGGATCATGCAATTTTTTATATCTGTTAGTAAAAAGTAAAAAGGTTTTGATAATATAAAATGTACTCATGTAAATTACTGTCTCAATTGTTACAAATACATTACTAGTATATGATTTATTTTTCTGAGTACCTTAAGCCATTGCTGTTTTTAGTTTCTGGGTCATATGCCTTGTAACCGCTGATCTTTGACCCGACTGCTGAGTTTTCTTTAATCTGCACATGTTGGGTCGAAGGGCTGCATTCAGGCCCTTCATCCTGATCCTTCACACGAACTGTGACCACGGTTTTACCCAAGGTCGCTGTTCTCAGCGCAACGTCTCTAGTAAATGGAGCTTCATTGGTTGCTCCAATTTCCAGCATCACTTTATGATTTTCTTCATAATTCAGTGGCTGTAAAATGTAGCACATATATATCAGCCTGAGTATAAAAATATTTTTGATGTTTTCAACAGCAAATGAACTTCTGTCAATAGGAACAGTGCTGTATATACTCAGTGTTGCCATCTAATCATATTGACTTTCAGTCTGAACTAGAAAAAGAGGTGTGTCTTCACTAAATATTTAACAAACTGTTAAAAAGCATCTGCACAAGAGATTAAGAGAACAGTTCACAGGTGACAAGGTGGTTGGAGCACCTTGGGTACACAGCTATATAAAAAATTTATGCATGTGCAATCAATTAAAAAATAGAAAAAATCAGAAAAAAAGAAGTTTAAAAAAAAAGAAAAGAAAAAGCTGGCCAAAAAAAAACAGTGTAAATGGCTTATGGAATTATGGAAAAGCAATAAAGTGGTGCCTGAAATAATTTTTATTTCATTCTCAAAAAAGCAATCCTGAATTTGGAGATAAAGTAAAAGAGTAACAGTGTTCTCCTGTCCTTACTCAAAGCCTTATCTGTAGCAGACTGACCAAGAAGGTCATCTGACTCGAATAAAGCAAGTAGGACTGACCCTTACTTGTATAATTAGGACACAGACATTTTAGAGTTTTTATAAAATTAGGTGTTGACTTACACAGAACTGAAAAGAAGCTATGATTTTATTTTCTCTCTACCAGGAAAGACATTCCAGGTGCATATTTCAATTTCAATTCCAGATGTATATTTCAAATGTTACCGATATAATTGAGTAGTTTTGTTTAAGCCTTTTCTTTTATTAAAATCCACCTATATTCTATTTCATCTCAGGAATCTGCTTTGCTTTTTGCTGGCTCCTTCATTAATGCATTCAATAAAATTTTTACCTGAGCTCACTATTTGTATGAAAATTATATATTGACAATTTAAAAATTATACTTTGGTGTACTCAGTTGTTTCGCCAATGAGATTCTCGTAATGAAAATGCAAAAGAGTCAGAGAATTATGTACTTAATGAAACTATTATCATCATCATCCCATTTTACAAAGTAGGTATGAAAAGATAACAGGTGATAAACAGATTTTCCCACAGCCAAAACACACTCTTTAGCTTTGGGGTTTGAATTAGAGTAGTTAATATAAGTATGAGCAGAAAAACAGAACCAGATTCCATGATAGCAAGCTGCAAAATGATTACTATATGAATCAGAAAGTGCTAGCTACAAGGGCTTCAGTGTATAATCTACACTTAGTGCCTAGTACCATTCTCTGTGACATTACAGATATCAGCAGTGCTCAGTATATAGTAACAACTTTTAAAATTCTAAAAACACTGCACAGCTCTCTCAACTGCCTGTGACTACATAGGTAGATTTCTTTTTTAAGGCCTTCTCCTTTTGCAAGATAGGAGCAGCAGCACTCCTGCCAACCTGTGACTATTCAGGTGTCTCTTTTTCCTTCATTTTGCTAATAACCTTTCCTCTTAAAATGTAAAAATAAAATAATAAAATGCTAAAAGTATTTCTTGTATGTTGGAATTAGGATATAACTACAAAATACAAGTTCAATGATCATGTTTAAAAATGAAAATGAATGCACCCAAGTTTTATCCGGAGGAAATGTTCTATACTCTTCATGTGCAAAAACTAGCTTAAACTGAAGCAGAAATAAAGAATATCACCATCTAATTCCTCCTTTCCCTCTGGAGAACTCTCGAGTGGCATGAAACATGTTTAATAGTCACAAGGAACAAGAAATATTCTAGGACATGAACTACAACCTCCAAAGGTACTTGATTTTTTCCCTAATATCTTTAAATATCTTTAAAATTAACTTCTTGGAGAAAAAAGTCTCTGAGAATTCTGAATGTGCTGACATATATAACTTCTTTTGGTTTTTTTATTGAAGACTCAATTCTTTCAAAAAAGTTTATTAGATATTATTTTGGTCCCCAAAAATCATATGGTAAGACTCTAGTTCCTAGGGCCTACTGTTAATTTTACCTCCCTAAGCAAGACAAAAACGTTTAAATATAAAATAATAATAATGATAAATTTTTCTCAAGTGGTAAAGTAGTAATCTTGAATGTGTGAGCCCTAAGAGTAGCCTGATGACTAAGTGTAGGGGAAGTTAGTCAGGCTTTTCCTTCAACAGCCTGTATAAGCAGAACCTGGGATATTTCATCTTCCCCATGACTGATATATAAAGTGTGCACACCTGAGCCTAGGAGAGAGGGGAAGAAATGGACAGAGAGCATGCGCAAGAGCACAAGCTAGGCGCACAATTATGAGAGCGCATGAGAGGGAGCCCAAGGAGAATGAGCGAATTTCAGGGGAAAATAGAGGTCAGTAAAAGAGTGTGACGATTCCTGGGGGTAAGCTGGCCTGTCCTACCTTGCCTGGTTTGTCTGCCTGTGTAACTGTTAGAACCAATAAAGAATCTACGCAGATTAGTGAGCCTGATGCTTGCCCCTACAACTGGCGACAAGGTGGAATGGTTACCCAACAGTGGGCTACAGATAGGGGTATGCTAAAACATGTGAACTCGGGTCTTTGCCCTGATCTTTCCCTCCCAGAGCTCAAACAACTCCTTCGACCTATCTTCAGAAACCAATCAAGATAAGAATGAAGTTTTGCTTGGAAGGGAGTCGCCTGGTGTAAAAAGGAAAAAACTTTTTACAACTATTGTTAATCCCAACGATTTTAAGTAAATTCTTGTACTACTAGTTGTTCAGCTTTAGAAACTATAGTATATACAGGATAGTCCTTCTCAATTGGTGGTGACAGCCTTACAATAACTCCTGACTTCAGCTGTAGTATGGCTCCCAATTATACTGATAGAGTCACATCCCAAGTACTCAAAGATTCAGCGGCTCAGATTCTGAACTTCCTCCAAAATCTGGGACGTCCTTCTCTTAGGCAATTCTCAGCTCAGTAGTGTGCAAGAACTAAGGATCTCCCCATAACAGTAAACTTCAATACTATTCATGGATACTGAAGACAGAATTGATGGTAAATGCCTGAGGTTCTTATCTCTAAAGAGAAAATTCTGAAGTATCCTCTACACAGTTCTTGCATCACTGAACACTGAGAGGTGATGAATTCAATAACACAGATTTGATTGGCTTTTAATTCTTTCCTATCTTACTTTCCCATTTTTACTCTGATGTTCTAGGATCCATTTCCTAAACATATACCTTCCTTGAAGTCCCTGTCTTGGGCTCTGCTTTATACAGAGTACAAATGAAAACTGAATTGTACTGAACCAATGAGGAGGAAAAGCAATCAGTGCCTATTTCCTTTCCTAATTTACTCAATTATGAAGCTTCATTTTTACATAATTGGTTTTAATAGTCAATTTGAAAAGGCTTTATTATAGAAAACTGAATAGGAGGTCATGCTGAGGGTCATATGAAAGAAATATATTTGACTATTTCCATCTGGATATTTGCTAAGTGTCATTATATTATACACTCAGGCAGTTCTTAGAGAGGAACTAACTACAAATATAAATTATATGAATTAAAGTTGCCACCATGTTGTTACTGAAAGATGAGCTTCCTTTATTCAGCACATGACACCTGCCCAATGACCATTTTTTCTTCTTGTTCTAAACTAAAAACATAAAGCCTTCACAAAAGGTCTTTTCCGCCTTCATAGCCTGGTCCCCAGAGGGTGACAGTGCAACAAAAATCCAATATATAGTGCTGTCTGAGGGCATCTTCAACATTACTTTTAAAGAGACCAAATACAAACAGGAATGTATTCAAAAGACAATAACAAGAACGTGCACTTTTTAATTCTATTATGAAAGGAATTGGGAATATTTATTCCTAGAAAGGGTAAATCTCAAGTGTACCTAACAATCTTTTCAAACAAATTATGCTATTCTGTGTAACATGAGACTTGAACCAGACCAAAGACATGGGTTATAAGAAGAATTTAAACATAGGTGCAGTAGGGACTCTTAAGAAACACTGCTCTCTGAATATGAGACAAGCAGCCAGTGAAAAAACGGAGATGGCTATAGTTGAAAAAGTTCAAACATAAGCTAAGTGACTCATAACTGGCAATAAAATTATACAAGGAATTAGACAGGACTAAGTAGATTAAGTTATCTTCCAACTTCCAATAGTTCATCAAATTATTAGTTGAGTAAAACCTGTTAACTGACCAAGTTGTCAATTATTCATTATTACTGTACCTTTATAACACATAGAACTCCCTCATTAGTTTCTTTGTCTGTACTGATTTTGAAATGCCCATTTTCATTGCCCTTTAAAATGGTAAAGTTGGCTCTCCAGTTGGCAGTGTTAATTAAATCCTTATCATCTACAGGTATCCGTAAGATTTCCACATTGTATGTATTTTCTTCTACTGACACATCATACTGCAACAGAAAAGAACTCCTCATTAAAATTTTGTTTTATAAAGAGAACTCTATAAAGTAAAAAGTTTCTGGCACTCCAAATATATTCATTGTTACAGCTTTCTTTTAACCTATATTTTTAAAAAGAAACATGAAGGATAAATAGTACTCTTTCATTGAGCTATCGTTTACATAGGTTAATATAGTGGCAGAAGAACTACAGGTACAAAAGCAAAGTAAGGGAAACAATTTAATTAATTTAAAAAAGGCTATCTTTTAACTAAAAGAAGAATTTCACTATAATTGAAGACACATACTGCTAATATTTAACAAGTAGGAGATAAAATGAATAGTACTCTTAATAAAGAATACTTTTTATGTCAGTTAATTTTATCATAAAGCATACTTCAATAAAACATATCTGATTAAATGATAACTGACTAGATAATAATAGATTGTAGTACTATATACTCACAGCATTTTGTCTGAAAGTTGGTGGATTGTCATTTGAATCTTTTACTGTTATAAGGCAAGTGGATGTAGTCATCAGTCCATAAAATTGACCATCCATGTCTTGTACTTTCATTATCAGTAAATATTTGTCAACAACCTGAAAACAAAGCAAATATTTAGTTTAGAAAATTTTCATTTACATTTACAAATAAAACCTCAATTGTAAATTATTCGCTCTGCTTATCATGCATTTATTCGATTTCATATTTACATTTAGTAGATAGGAAGAGAGCTGAAAAGGTAGATAGAGGCTAAATTACAAAGAGTTACAGTAAGAATTTAGATTTATACTTTCCAAGTGGCAGTAATAGGGAAAAACTGTGAGAATTACAGGAGAAACTAACTGAGAACATGTGCGTTTTAGAAAGTTGCGTCATTTTTTATAATAAAAGGTAAGATAGAAATGTCAAATAACTTTTGTCCCCAAAATGTGCAATTTGCATCCTGAAGGAAGTTTCATCTAATTCTGAATTATTTAGTTAACATAATTATCAATTTCTAGTACAGTTTGTCTTTTGGGGGTTTGATAGAAACTGGCTTCATTGGAAGTAATACTCATAAAGAACTTAGAGCACAAGTTAGAGCAAACTGAACTGTAAGTTAAATAAATCAGTTAAAGAGTTTCTGAAACAGTCTAAAATGAGTGCTTCAAAACTGAGACTGGAGTAATGAGGGCAGAGAGAAGGGTGACAGGAAAGTGGCTTGGGAGTCATGGTTAGAGTCAAACTTGATAATGTATAAATAAGAAAACAAAAAGAGGGAGAGGAAGTTCGAATGGCACTCAGGTGTCCTAAGTGAATAGAGAGGCAGAGAGGGGTATCACCAAAAATACAAAAGGAATGGCAGTTATCTGAGGACATGGACGTTTCCCATTTCCTTATATGGTCTCATATTTAAGAGACAGATCATAAGAGAAAAACCAATTTAGGCATGATCAGTCTGCAGATTTTAATTTCTCTGATATAAGGAAACAAAAGCAATATTAAAATTAAGTGACATGGCTAGCAATTCTTATTTTCTTATAACTAAGATAAAATTAGAAACTCCTAATCCACAGAATAGTAAACACCAGTAAATGGGTGAGGGGGTCTCAATCCTCGATCATATAATAGCATGCAGAGTGGGAATGCTACCTCTCTGTCCATGTTATGAGAGATGGTGGTAATTACACCTGTGCTAGGATGCACAGAAAACAGTCCAGGTGATCTCGGTGTTTGCTCCAAAATGCTATACTTCAGTCGGGTATTCATCGTGTCTGGCTCATCTCTGTCTGTGGCACAAACCATGCCCACTGTAGTACCTACATGTTTAAAAAAAAAAAAATCTTTAACTTCCATAATCAGAAACTACCTTAGAAGTATCTACATTTTTGAAATTACAGTGATGATGGAAACCTAATTTAAAATATATTTCTCCGCAGAATTCCATCTTTAGGTAGTACTTATGAAGATGATTTCAATTTTATAATATGAAACACTTTGAAGCTAAGAATCAAGGTATACGTTAACTTAGCTTGAAAGAAACTACTGTCACTCAAGAAAAATTGTAACATTTATTTCCAAATATTTCAATAATAAACCTTACTGGGCAAATAAAGCCATATCTACAAGTATCAGATATTTTAAATAAAAAATTGATTGATTATATAAATGAAGATTAACTTGGGATATAATTATACAGATGACAAAATTGACCTTTCACAGTCTAATCTCTCCTTCATAGTATTTTCTTGCTAGGTAAGGACTCATAGCCTACAATATCAGTCCCATTAATTCTCAGGAAGGTTGTTCATATTATTTACCATTTGGGGAGAATTTAAGTTAATTGTGTCTTCAGTTAGTGCTATCAGTATTTATCATCTATGTGAAATATTAAAATATTTCCCTGGAAAAATACCAAAGTATTTTCTGTATCAGAGTACACAGGTATAGGTGTTATTTTTGTAATATAAAAAGAGTGTTCTAATTCCTATGAGAATGTGATCCATCATTCCACTTTTCCTATGACCCTGTATAAAGCTAGCCCAAGAAACAATACATAGGTGAGTAGTTAGGTATCCTTTGTCTAACCCCTGTTTGTGGTTTAAGCAAACTCAAATCATACCTAATAGTTCAGAACATCACAGCCTTAAACTAATCTGAACCTATGGTGCAATATGCTTAAAGTATGCTGAGTTAATCTGGGCATCAAAGTGTTTGTCTTGATTCTTCTGTCACTGCCAAAGATAACAGAATCTTCAAGAAAGAGTATAAAACTAATCATCCCTCTTGAACAAAGAAAGAGAGGAAAGGAAAGGAAAGGAAAGGAAAGGAAAGGAAAGGAAAGGAAAGGAAAGGAAAGGAAAGGAAAGGAAAGGAAAGGAAAGGAAAGGAAAGGAAAGGAAAGGAAAGGAAAGGAAAGGAAAGGAAAGGAAAGGAAAGGAAAGGAAAGGAAAGGAAAGGAAAGGAAAGGAAAGGAAAGGAAAGGAAAGGAAAGGAAAGGA
>PVHY01000496.1:7323-140614 GCA_004024945.1 Uropsilus gracilis | reverse complement strand
TCTAGTATAATTAACTCATTTTATAGGTCAGAGAACTCAAAAGAACTTCCATGAGTTCCCACAGTAAATTAATAACAGACCCTGAATCAGAACCTAGGTTTCTTAAACTCCAAAAAGACATTTTTTTAAATTGTACCATATGAGTATTAGGGGTAACATCTATGACATTAAACTATCAAAGAAAATATTAAGGGGAATAGTTGATGTAACAGTGCAGTGAAGATTTAACTAGAAGAAACTTTGGTAGGCAAGTTATCAAAGTCATCCTTTATGATTGAGTCTATGTTCTTTCAACTTTATTGTGATTATTTTCCATATGGCAAGTCTCATAATACATGAAGGGTTTACTCAATTAAAACACCCTTCCACATTTAAAAGCAAGAGCTTAGGGTGGAAAATATGTGATAGCAAATTTCTCTCAAGTCAGTATTTATCTAAATCTGAAGTCAAAAGGTATTAGTTTTAAGAGAAAAGATAATATACATAAGAATTAAAATATATTTTCAATTGTCAGTAAGTAAATCTAATAAAAATACCTCTAACTAACAATCTGACCATAGAAATGAAACATTGAGCAAAGAGGGAGGGGAGGTCAAATGGGAAAGGGAGGAATAGGAGGGAATATGGTTACAGGCTACAGATGATATGATGGTGGAAGAAATATGGGGACTACAATAATGTGAGAATAAAAATGTTAAATAAGTTTAAAAAATAAGAAATGTGTGAAAAATATCTCTACTCATTTTAGTTTATCATATATATATTCTACCTGAGTATTCTTTTTTTGAGGTGAGAATAATAAGCCAACACAAGAATAAAATAAAATAAAGTAAATAAACGTATATAGTATACAACCTGAATAACTTATCTGCCTTTATTATTAATTGGTTCATATCAACAACACTACAAACTCCTGTAATATCCTGCAATCTGTAAAATTATTAGATTTGATGGAATTAAATGTATTCTGGTAAGTAGTTACTGGCTCAGTGCCATTTCAGAGTCATTTGACTTTGAATATAAAGTCTCCAAAAATGTGCATAAATATACATAACACAATGCATTTTACCCTTAAAAGTTGTCTTACCAAGTCTACTACTTTCTGGAACTTCAAAATTATAAACTGCTTCAGTGAAAATAGGGCGATTGTCATTTTCATCCTCCACCCTAATGGGCAGTGGAAGCGGTAAGTCTGCTGAATAACCATCTGCAGTTAGTGCATAAGCAATCAGCTGCAAAACAAGAAAAATAGGTTTAAAAGTCCATTCAAAGAAGGTTTAAACTAGAAAGAATATTATGCTCCATATAATGCCCTCTTTGCAGTTTTTTTCTATGATAAACTACTTCAAAAATTTCAGTTCACTATGATATTAATCATTGCTGAGCAAATGGAGAAAACCTTTTAAGTACAATGAAAAGCAGCCAATATTTGTTAGAAATGGCTAGAAGTCAAATAAATCTAAGTCACAGTACAATAAAGACAGAGACTGTTCATTTGAAGAATATAATGTAAATATAGAGACTAGGCTTATAGTCCTTATTCTCTCTTTAATCAGACTGCTGTATTGGGGAAAACAAACTCACTAGGTTGGGAAAAACCCTTTTTTTCCTACAGGGCTCCATATGAACCACAGGGATGACCATTTGAACCCTGTAGCATTTACTGTATTACACTAGAAAGTGTCTGATTTATTTCTCACTGACTGTAAGCTCATTCATAACACTGACATATTAACCCCTGTTTTGTTTCCTCTGCTTTCTTACCTAGTTTTCAGAAATTATCAGGGAATCAGAATCATACATGTTGAAAGAAGTTTAAAAAAAAAAAAACAAACTATTAGAGGAAAGAGGACAACTCCTGGCAAAGAAAGCAGGCCACAGCCTAAAGATAGTGAAGTGTACTGTGATCAGAGAAAGAACATTTCATAACTAGAAGCAACTTCTTAGAAGTTCCTTTAATTTACATTTAAATACAATTAAACATCTTGGTTTCATTTCAGACTTACCTAACAGTAACTGAGATTAAAGAGTTGACCAAGTATTTCAAAACACTACTTCCTTTAACTGTAAAATAGCCTTTAAGAAGAGAATGCAAGAAGACAGGAAAGAAGAGATGGAGTGTCCAAAGGTATACAGTTTAATTATTTGAAGTCATTATATCAATAAAACTCCTACATCAAAAACATCATATTCTTCACGATCCACAGGTCGAGTACAATACAGATTTCCAGTGTCTCTTTCTATGAAAAACAAATTTAAAGGTTCTTGGTCAACTCCACGCCCACTTAATGAGTAGAAGATGGTATAGTTCTGGGCTGCATCAGATTGAACCTAAAAGAAAAAATACATGTAAATACTTTTTAAACTAAAATGCTATTTTTATAAATGCAGTTTATGTATTTACATTTTTTTTATTTTTGAAGAGATGACTTTAATATGATAATAATCACAGTTGGCACTTGATCAATAAACAATAAAGATTATTTGGTAAAAGATCTTTCTTAATGCTTAAACTTAATGAAAGCAATGTTAGGTATACATGGTAGCCAAAGAAAACCTATTATAACAATAAGCATAATTTTCCATCTGGTGATTTGTAGATAGAAGAGAACAAGAACACCCATTGTCGGCAGGGGAGTGAGAAAAAAAGGGATTCATACACTTGTGAAAGGAATGCCAAACAGTATGTTCCTTTGGGAGCTAAGCTGCCAAGAATTAAAGGAATGAGCTATGAAAATGATAACTCTCCTGGTAGAGGAAGTAGGAAGTACATGGGAACCAGGGAGAGATGAGTCTGGATTATTCAAGTGATAACAAGATGGCCACTGGAGCTGGAACACAGAGAACCACCAGTTAATAGAAGAAACCAGGACCTAAGACCATATAAAACAAAAAGCAAGTATGAAAGACATGGCGGGATAGTTTAAAAAAACATTAAAAACTAACTTGCAGGTTACAATATTGGTTGTTGTCATAAACTATGGTAAAAGAAACTTATGAGGGAAACCTAAAGCAAGTATAATAGCCTCATGCCACCAGTTGTTTCCATTGCATATTTTCTTTTCTTTTTTCCTTTGTGAAAAGCAAACTTGACCCTACTTATAAACTAATTGTTTTCAGGAAAAAATTAAACTTCCTAGCAGAATGCACCTGGTACATTATGGTTTCACTCCCCAATCTCCTCTGCCTCATCTCCCTCATCCATTGTATCAGCTCTAAGAAGACTAGGCTGTCAGGAGCTCTTCAATGGAGTCCTGAGAGATTTCATTTCTGTGCACCTCCTTCTTCCACATTTATCTCTACAATATTTCTCCAACTTTCAGAACTTAGCTCCGTTGTCTCCCTGCAAAGCCTTTAGTTGTTATTTTGCCACATTTCATCTCAGGACTTAATGCTCATCTTGTGAATGCTCAGATCACCCCATACTGCATTTATGCTAATGTTCATCATTCAGTATTTTAAGTATTTGCTATTTCTGTCTTCCTCACTGACACACAAACCTTGCGAGAGCAAGGACTTGACTAATTGGATTTCTGTCTTCAGTACCTAGAGAAGTGTCTTCTATAGAATATAGTAGGTGCTTGGTAAGTAGCTGCTGAGAGAATGAATCAACTAATAAAGAATATTTAATAGCTGCAAGTCTTTTACATATTACTAGATTTTAATGGTTTCCCTCCTCACTTTGATTACACACATAAATGTCTTCAATTAAATCAGTTTATTTATAAATTTCAAAGAGTTATTAACCTAAACTGACTTTTGAAATTAAAGCACTCCTAATCTGAAAGAATGGAAACTTACTTGTTGAAGAAATAAAGGGAAAGGACCTAAGGAATTCTCTTGCATTGAACAGGGAATGGGTGCCCAACGTCTCTTGGCACGCCTGAGGACACCTTCTTTAGTATGTCTTTTCTTCAGTACCTGAATTTAAAGAGAGAATAAATATATAGACAAAAGTATCAAAGTCTACTTTGCTCTAAAATAGTGGGTACCCTAAAACCCTAACATTTTTGGAAAGTTCAATTTCAGGAATTTCCATGGTGAAGCTGAAGACCGAATGATTAGATCCTTTCACATTAGAAAGTAAGAAAGAACATACCCAGATTTGAAGGATTTCAAGTAGAAAATTTTGTTCCATATACTTTTTAACACTGATCATATTTTCACATTAAGAAAAGAATACTCTTAGGTCTTTTTTTTTTTTCCTGTTCTCAATAGTGACAGAAAGCACATCCACTCTATAGCAACCTCTAGATAGAACTTACTTGTTTGTGCTCACACCTTATACTCTTAAGTGAATCTAAGATTGTAAATATATGCCCTGCAAATGCCTGAGCATTCTATGTGAACTATTCAATATGGTAGCCACTAGCTATATATGTGACTATTTAAATTGAATTAACTGGAATGGATTAAAAAATGATATTTTGCACTAGTCACATGCTAAAAGATCAGGAGTCATTAATATCCAAGCTACCAAATCAGATATTGCAGAATATAAAACATTTTCATCACTGCAAAACAATCTATTATCTTTGCAGTGATAGCCTTTTCATTTCATGGTTTTCTAAGAGAGACCATTTTACTTCCTGATAAGTAACAGGAAGTAAAAAGCATTAAACAGGCATTTAAATTAATGTTATCACTAATACACTTAGCATTGATAGCGTAATCCAATCTAAGCTTTTAATCATCTTCAAGCACTTTCCTCAGGATGTGTTATCTAGAACTGCAGTGAATAATCTGAATGGGGGTCAATATCCTGTTATACAAACTCTAGTCACATGTATTCCTACTCAGGAATTTCAATACTATTTTAACATCAAAATTACTGTGGTTCATGAAATCAATCTTTTATTTACTGGGAAAAACTTATCTTATCATGAACAAATATATTTCCTAACCATGACTTAGAAGGGATCAATTTATGCTCTCAAGCAACTGCAAATTATGTACACTAATAAAAACTTCCAAATGCTAATAGGGGGGTAATCAAACTGACACTATGACACAAAAGCAATTAGACTTCAGAAGTGAAAACATTCTCCACAGAGGAAGTGTCATTTAGATTGACCCCACAGTCAGTGTCAAGAAAAAGCGAGGAGAGGAGAGGTTGAGAAGGAAAGATGGAAAGGATTTATTCATCCTTCAGTTATTCAAATGGAAGAAAAAAAATGCCTGTAAACCTCAATGTATTTTAAATACCTTTTTCTGATGTTGCAGGACCACAGTTATCTCTTTCTGTGTCTGTTTCTTTGTGTCAGAAAGCCATATCATGAATGATCTTTTCTCATCAGACAACACAACAGCATTGGCTGTATAAACTGACCCATCATCCAGAACTCGGAAATCAGGGTCACTGGACTGTAGAAGGTCAGCAGAACTCAGACACTCTTTCATATTAACTGTAAATAAAAATTTTCAAGTTGTAGAGACATATGCAATAAGAAAAGCAAGTGTGAAAATCATTTATATACTCTTCAGAGAAGGTGAATGAATTAAAACAATCACCTTTATATCTACCAAGTATCTTACCCAGTCTCTTTACAGATGTTTTAAAAAATTATTTTCTTTCAGTTAAAAAAATTCTTGATTTTATACTTGCATTAAATGTAGTGTTTTAAAGGCCGGACATGGTGGCTCGTGCCTATAAGCTTCAGCCTATGAAGAAGCCGGGGCTAGGGATAGCAGTTCGAGTCCTGCCTGTGGCCTGTAGCGAGACCTAGTTCCAAAAAAAATAGCTGGGCATGGTGGCGCGCACCTGTAATCCCAGCTACCTGGGAAGCTGAGCCTGGGGATTGCTTGAGTCTGTGGCCCCCTGGGCAACGAGAGCCTGTGGTTCCACGGGCAAAAATAGTGAGACCTAGTCTCAAAAAAAAAAAAAAAAAAAAAAGTAGTGCTTTAAATCTCTATATACTTCTGAAAAGCTTATGGAAATGACCTTGCTATAAAAGAAACATGCCAGTTTCAATCATGATTAAGCTGAGCTCTATACCCCCACCCTCCAACAAACCTGAGTACAGAAATAGAAAAACTGTTCCTATCAATACAGTGCTAGTCTTATAAAATACAAGTGTCATCAGCCAGAAGGAACATGAGTCAAAGGGTGAGAAAGTATATGAATTAAGTATATGATCAAGTAAGAAAAATCTCCAGTTCTTTCCACTGGTAATTTTCTCTTACATACTCCAAACTTTGGGGACCCAAAATTCTTTTTGTGTTCCCAGTTTTACAGGGTACTCCATTGTGGTCTGCTCTCCTTGGGAATTTTGCTCTCTAGTAAACAGTACTAAATATTCATGCCAGTGTTTCTGTGCTTACATCAAAAGTATTAAGCTATCTGTCTTAATGAAATTCAAACTGATAAATTAATACTTAAGAAATAATCTTCCATAAGATTCACATATTACCCATGTATAAGTTTCTTGCTTTAATTCAATCTGTCACATGTGGAGACATTTAGTCAAAGAGAACTGGACATCTTTAGGAGTAATGACATATTTCAATCATCTTCACATTTCGAGAATAACATCTGGTCTAGTACTTTAGAGGAAATACCTCTGCACTCTCTTTATAGCCCTTCTTTTCTCCTTTTTCCTTGGGAAAAAATGGTGTCATTTGTTTGAAATACCTCTGCACTCTCTTTATAGGCCTTCTTTTCTCCCTTTTCCTTTGAAAAAAATGATGTCATTTGTTCAATAAAATTAATTGAGACATTTTAACCATAAAGTCACTGTGTTACAAAAGTAAATTTGGTATATGTGGAACAAGTTGTATCTCTTTAAAAAAAAAGAACTATAAATTAAAGTTCATATGTACATTTCCCTATATCACATGGAAAAAGTCCAGATCAGAGTTTTCCAGAGGCAGAGTTTTCCAGATCTGGGAAAGTTTAAGGTTCAACAACTTATCAATACAGGAATAACTGATTAAGTTTAGTTTTTAATGAGTTGCTCTATATGATATATTTCCCAGTGGAGCTAACCCACTGATAAAAATAAGGCTCTGATTCTCTCAGCAGCTGATCAGTAGTCTTCAATGTTTAGAATGATTTAGTGTATGTTTGGAGTAATGTTCTACATGCATTTATTTTTGTAATTTTAGTGTTAGGACATAAATGTATACTAAACATCAGTTAGAGCATCTACACTAGAAACAACTATAAATTTCAATGGTATTATGAGGAACAGACATATGTATTGAAAATTATGTTATACTGTATCTAGCAAATATTGGATAACATCTTTACAGTGCAGGTTGTTAGGAGTCATGTGTGAAATGAAGAAGAAATGAGACAGAAAAGATTGATGACTAACAAAGAGCAATCAACTCACATACCGGGGACACAGACCATGATCTGAATTGATCTGTTTTAATGCAATTATGAACATCCGTATATAGCTTGGCAGGGAATAATCAGAATAGTCTAGTAGGGAAGGTGAAACTCGATCCCAAAGTTCACATGACGAACAACAGGGGTACAGGTGATAACATAGGAATCTATCTCTGGGGGCAAATCATCATATTAGTCATAGGTCTCCTGAGACATTCCAAAGAGATTAGGAGACTGTGTCACAGGTAACAGATGGCTATTGACCACCCTCTGGTATGCCAGAGGGGGTGAGATAAAAAGTATTCTTTTTATCTCATAGCTCACCCCTCATCCTGTTCCCACATCTCTCACAGGTAAACTAAATTTCTATTTTAAAAATGCTCTTTTTAAATTTCTCACCTCTGCCGATCATTTTGTCTGCTTCTAGTTTGGAAGGTAAATTAAATATCACTTTTTTGCAGGCATCACAACCAAAACTGAAGAACTGCAATTAAAGAAAGTTCACATTAATGGAATACAGATTAAAGAACAAAGATTCATTAATACAAAATGAATAAATATTAGATGCCTACTATAAAACATAGTGCCTATGATGTATACTTTAAAATTTTAACAAAAGGATTAGTAGTAATTATTTCTGTCAAACATAACAAAGGAGATGAGGGCTTATAAAAGAAAAGTTACAAAAAAAAACTGTTGAAAGAAATAGAAGACACAAAGAAATGGACAGATACGTCCTACACATAGGTAGAAAGAATTAACATTATAAAAATGCCCATCTTAGCAAAAGCAGTGTACAGATCCAATGCAATTCCTATAAAAATCTCAGCAACGTTATTCAAAGAAATAGAATGAATACAATTGAAATTCATATGGAACCACAAAAAAAAAAGTGAAAACTCTCCTGACTAAAGGGGGGGGTGGGGAATAGAGGCATTGCACTCCCATACTTCCACCAATACTACAAAGATATTATAATAAAAATGGCATGGTTTTAGATCAATAATAGACACACAGACCAATGGAATCAAATAGAAAACTCAGAAATAAAGCCACACACGTGGTTGATTAATTTACAACAAAGCATCAAAGAATATATGCTGGAACCAGGAAAACCTCTTCAATAAATGGTGTTGGGAAAACTGGACTTCAAAATGCAAAAATAGGAAACTAGACTACTATCTCACACCATATAAAAAATCAACTCAAAATGGAGAAAAGGTTTGAATGTAAGACCTAACACCATAAAAATAAATAGAAGAAAACATAGACAAATCACTCCATGACATACATCTCAGAAACTTCTTCAAGGACTCGAATCCAGAAACAAAGAAAATGAAGGGAGAGATAGAGCTGGGGCTAGAGTAAACCAGAAGGCTTCCCTACAGCAAGAGACAATAATCAAATGGAAGACACACAGCTAAGTGGAGAAATTTGCATGCATTATAACAGCTAAGGGACTGGTATCAAAGATCTTCAAAGAGTTTACACAACTCAAAACCAAAGCAAGCAACACAATCAAAAAATGTCCAGAACTAAAAAGAAACTTCTCCAAAGAAGAAACTGCAAATAGCCAACAAGTATATGAAAAAATTGTCAAATCACTCTGTAGCTGGTAAATGCAATTAAAACCAAAATGAGATACAACCTGACTCCAGGGAGGATGGCCCATATTAAAAAAAGGGGGGGGGGGCGGGCAAGATATGGAAGCAATTCAAATTCCCCAAAGCAAATGGCATCCCCAAAATAGAGACATCACCCACGTGGCTGTGCCATTGGGATCTGTGCTCTTCACTTTCACAAAATCAGCAGGCAGCTACACCCCTGGCAGTGTGTGACAAATGATGTAGTCAGACTGACAGCATATGTCCTTGGGATTAGGAGGTTCCCTATTTTAATCTTTAGCCTAAATTTTGTAATCCCCAGGGAAGAACAGGGAAACAATATGCTAAGAATTTTTTATAACAGTAAATATAATTTCTTATTAATTTTGTAGTGAACATGTGCATTTATAAGAATATATTTCTAGTTTCATTAAATTTTTAGTGTAGTAAAACCTGCAGAATATAATTGTATCTATATTAATATATACAATAATCTAATGTGAAACCAGCTTTCTATTCCTCGGAAAAATCTGCAAGGACATATAATTTTCTAATATATTATCACTTTGATCTACTCTTAATATACTTTGGTATTTCAAATACATCTATAACTTATGTTATTACATTTCAACTTCATTCTCATAAAATGAATTAGGAAGAGTTCCACATTTATCTGCTATCTGAAACAATTCCTATAAGGTGGAAATTATCTTTTTCATATAATTATGGAAGAATTTACCTATCACAAGTCTGAACTTGATAGATGTGAAAGAGGAGTTTTTATGGAAATATGTCTTTTGTTGAGTTTTTAGATTGTGAGTCTATTTAATCAATGTTGGTAAATTGTATTTTATAGAAAATTGCTCATTTTGTCCTCTCAAATTAATTTAAATACCAATTAATATTATTGTCTATTTTTAAAAATTCTGTCCACTTCATTATTGTGCTTCCTTTTATTCCTAATAAACCTTTATCTGTGCTTTCTTTATTTTTTTATTTGCTCAATCATAACAGGGTTATGAAGGGCCTTGAAGATCAATTTTTGGTTTTGTTTATTTTCTCTAGTGTTTCTTTTTTTTTGTTGGACCCTTTACAAAATATTTGATAAATACAGAATACAGAGCAAATATGCTTTAAGAAATAATAAATACTAGGTCACCTTCAGAGTTAAGAAATAGAACATTGCCATTTTTTCAAAGTTCCTGTATGTCTATTCTTGATTGTATTCCCTTCCCCATCTCCAAAACTCAGATAATAATGAATGCTTTTTGTGTTAATCACTTTAGTTTTTCCCTGCTCTGCTTAATTTCATTCTGTGTATATGTATCCCTAAAAAAAAGATACAGATTTATTTTGCCAAATTTCAGCTTTTAAATACATGCAGCCATATATTTAAGTTGTACGCATTTTGTATATTAATTTGTATGCATTGTATGCATTTGTATGCATTTTAATTTCTTTGCTAAAATTATGTTTGCAAAATTTATCCATTCTGAATATATAAAAGTCCACTTGTTATTATTGCTGTACAGCACATTAAATTCAATAATATAATATAGTTTTAAGGGAATGATATTCATAATTAGATTTCAATTATGTAATATTTGTAATGTGAATTGAATGTGTTTATAAATAAAAAATATAACAGCATCATTTAATTAGCAATGATAAATAATCTTTAAAGTGACTTTTAAAATAACTTTTATATAAAAAGATTGTATATATCCAAAAATGATACACACAAAAATATTCTTTAACATTGATAAATTATTGCTAATTGAGTTATAAAAGAAAACTCTCCAGTACAATTTGATTTATAAATTAACAATTTATAAATTAGTAACCTGATTTAGAAAACCATACAGTGCAAGAAGGTTTAAAGAAAAATGTGACAAGTTACTTTTTTTTTAAGATGATATATCATCTACTGTAGACTGGAAAAATGAATTGATTTGTTTTATTTTACAGCACTACCCAAACTTTATCAACTGTATAATAGAAAACTTAACAGAGAAATCATTAATACTGATAAAAATCTATTGCTAAAAAAAGATTGAAAATTAAAGGAATTACCCAAAATTGTTTCACTTTATGCTGTTATTTAGTCTTACTTTAAATACACAAGGTAGACTTTCTAAAATAATGCTCTTTTTGATAGAGGTAAAGAAAGCTATGGAACAGAAATTCTGAATGTCTAAATAAGGGGGAAAATGAATAGGCATAATAGTTATAAAATTTTCATCTGTCATTTCTTCTATGAACATTTAGCTTCTGCAATATGGGAAGATTAGCCTGCAAATTCTTACCAATTCCATGGTAAATTGTGAGATTTAACTCTTGCATTCTCAATACTTTGATGAGACTACTAAATTTTCTTCTAACAAAATTATGTGACTAAATTTTCTTCTGACCAATTTCTTCTGGAATGTATGTCTGTATGTATTCTTCTGAGTGCAAAACAGCATATCAAATGCAAGTGGAAAGTGTGACTAAGCACTGGTCATCACAAATACTATATATAGACTGTCAGCTGTCAAGAGGCTTACAACAGGACCAAAAATGTACTTTATGGGCTTATATGCATTTGGTGTTTAAGAAGGTGCTATGGATCTATCTATATTGTAATATAAACAGCAATAATCTCTTTTTTAAATATATACTAAAACTTTGACTTACTTAGAATCGTGATTTTAAAATAAGCGAGTGGAAACTGTGTTTTAGCATGCTTTGGCATTAAAATTACACTGAAAAAAAGTATTATAGGTCAAAGAAAACATGAGATGAACAGAGCTTGAATTTGTCTGTGCAGAAACTCAAAGTGTGTACATATAAACTGGTGATTGCAGGTGAAAGAAATTACTCTATATACGTTCCAGTTTTCAAATCTCTGTAAACACCATTTAATCTAAACCTTAAGATTCTTTTTAAAGACTCCTAAATGAGCTCATCATAGACTAGAGCTGATGCCATCTCTATTTAGACTTGCAAGCACCTTCATGTCTGACCACACCCTAACACCCATGGCCCCTCAACACACCATGTAGATACCAGCCCAAAGCTAATGCCAAGACAGCTCCATGACTTGACTTCCACATCCTCCCCTCCAGCATACATGGGAAATCATGGGAACACAGCACCGGTGAAGAGTCTAGAACCCTGTTCACAGAGGAAGAGCGAAACACTAAATCTATACTTTGATATGCACACTTTTAAATTGAAAACAGAACCCATTTTGAGAACAGTTCTGATTTATAGAGGCTCATTTCACCACCTGAGACATTTTGTTTGAACAGTTGCCTAGCAGTTTCGCGAGCCGGCTGGTACAATTCTTTGTCTGCCTCGATCATAACTAATAATCCAAGATTTACAACTCGCAGATTCAAAGGAAAAAGCTTTGACGCAATCCCCCACCTGGGAGCAGAGGAGGCGCAAGACGTCTGATAGTCTAAGTTCACCTACTCTGAAGGGAAGCAGATTCCCTAGTCATCCACCCCCACGCTCATCCTTGCATGGTCAAGAAGTTCCTGGGGTCCTTTCCTCACCAGATCACCACCAGAGCTGATCTGGTATATATATATATATATATATATATATATATATATATATATATATATATATATATACTTTCTCAGTTCTCAGAGAAATGTTCCTGGCTTCCTCTCCAGGGGGTTCTGTCACAAGTCTCCAAGGCACAGGAGACCCCCTGCTGGGCTAGGGTTTGTGTGGTCCTCCCCGCCGCCCTCCCTCCCCCAAACCATGCTGACTGTCCTCTCCTCCTCCGCGTACCCCTCCCTCCCCTACACACCACACTCCCGAAACTGGTCCTCAGCCAGCCTTCCCACTCCCGTACCCCAGGCACACTCCGCCTTCCAGCAAGCGGCTCCTGGGGTGAATGACTTGGGGGACGCACAGAGAAGCCAAAACCTGGAGGTCCTATTTCAGACGCAACTCCAGCCGGCGACCCAGCGGGGCACCGCTCCAACCCCAGGTCCGCTCAAGAAGGTCCCTTTCCGAAGTCAAGTGGGATCTGAGGGCCTAGGGGGAAGCCCGTTGCACCTCATTTCACATGCATGTTTTGCTCACGAAGGGATTCTGAAATACCTAGCCAAATACCTTTCTTTTCTCTCCATCAAAAACGCCCTATCCTCACTAGTCTGAGAGCAGGGAGAAGCTCCGCCCATAATTCAAACAATCGACCGTGGTGTCAAGATCCGAAAAAACCGCATCCCCGGAGTCCGTTCCTCCCAGGCTCAAGTTCTGCTTCATCCCTCACGCCGAATTTGCGATCCTCCCAGGCCTGCAGTTTTGAACGGCGCCACCTTTAGGTTCGCCTCTTCCCTTAGGCTCCCGGCGCGGGACTCGGTGGAACCCACCCCTTGCCTATCCCGGCTCTGAGTAGCTGTCTGCACACAGCTCACCCACCCACCCCACCCCTTACCAAGATGGTTAGCAATAGCAGCCCACAGAGGGATCCGTGCAGGTAGCGGTTGAGCCCGGCGGCAGCCATCCCGGCGCGGGGTACGGTACTGAGAGGCAGCGCCCGTGGAGGTGGCGCTGCGCGGGGGACCTGTGTTCTCGGAAGCGTTGGTTTTATGACGCGTTGGACAACTCTCAAGTCTTGCCTGCCGGGATCTTCTTCGTTCCTGAGACGGGATTGGACCCAGGGATGCAGGGCGGCCCCTCCTAGTTATTTCTCAAGTTTTATCACCGCAGGAGTTGCTGGGGAGCTGCCCGAGCCTGCCCCCCGCTTCCAGGCGCCAGCTCGGGGCACTAGCTCGCTGGTGAGCGGTCCCAGACAACAACCTCTGCCCGCTTTCCCACGCCCCTTGTTTACCCCAGGCGCTGCGCCCCTGCCCCACCCAGCCCTCCACCGGCCCTCAAAGCCAGATCCAAGGAGGGCGTCCCCCTGGCAGAATTTGTGCCTGCATCCCCGCTAGAGAACACAAATCCGCCTGCAGGGATGTGCAGGTAATCCTGGTTGCCAGGAACACTCGTGTGGTTGAATCAGAAGATCCTCCCTTCTACTTCTGGTCAACCGCTGGGCAGTGTGTGCTGATCAATACAAAATATATATGTTCTGTCCAGATTTGACTAACAGGGTAGGAAACCTCAGAAGGAAAATGACCCCAAGTGGCATGAATAAGCTGGCATTTGGTATGCCAGAAAATAAAGTAGAAGAAATTCCGATACCTATTTGTAGGCATGCAAAATATGAGTGATTAACACTGAGTTTTCTTTACTGGCAATACTGTTGCCTTATATGACCCATCTAAGAATTTGCTGTTCTTATTATTGCTTAAGTAATTACATGGTAATTATTCTAAAGTGTAATTTTTTTTAATTTGTATGAAAAGGAAAACCTACCACACCTCTACTTTACAATGAGGCTTAGAAAGTCAGTATCATCCAACAACTAAGTGTCAGAGTCTGGAGGAAATGAGCTATATAAAATCCAGTTATTGCCCTAAACAATTGAAAGTCTAGGAGGAAATGAAACAATCAACATATACTGGGACAATCATGCTTTTTAATGGGTAGCTCACCACCTTAAGGTTATATGCTTCTGTTTCTCTCTAGAATCAGAGTTGTGTCCTCTGAATCCCATCTGCTGAATTCAAGAGGAATTCCATTTTACATATGTCTCAAAATTAGTGTGTAAGTTTCAAGGTCAAAAATGGCTCAGGCAATCCAGATTAAATAGGGAAGGTTCCTTCGTCCACCTCCCTCCTTAGTAGTCACCTGTGTCAAAGCCATGTGTTTGCCAAAACACCAGGGCATCCCTGAAATGCACAGGCCTCGGAGCTTAGGACTCAACCACTAAATTTAGCTTCTCAGTTCCATCTCTGAGGCATCCAGAGTACCAAAGACCTGGTACCAGAGTTGCATGCAAAATACAACCTATTTATGACCTCTTTATGGGAGTCCTTCTGATCTTAGAGAAGCTCTCCCTGTGGGATCCACCCCAACAGTTTCTCCTTCCCATCCTCCAAATTAAGTTTCTACCTCAAAAAGTTTCTCAGATTCTCTTCTTGCCCTAGTCAATCTCTAGTAACACAAGTGAGTAATGGTCTTCCTGTAACATGCTAGATGATGCTGTAGACTTGCTCCTGACCAATGAAGTTTTCTGTTTGTGTACGGAGCAGAAAATGACATCTGGTATTTGAGAAGAGAGAGTAACTTTATTTGAGAATTTATTGACAAGGAGGAAACTCAAATCTATCATCCCAATTAAAAGAAATGAGGCTATTTAGGTTTGGGGAACCAGGGTAGAGAACAAAGTAGTTAAAGTTTACCATCTGAAAAGCAGGTTGGGGCAGAGAAATGTGGGCTTGGCTGAAGTTTATTGCCTGTACGTCATACATGTACATAATACATGAAGTATGAAGAAGCTTTTCTTCAGTAAACTGGAATTTTCAGTTTCTGTTGGTGTATCCATCCTCCCCTGAGGAGGAGCTTTTCTCTTCTGCATTCTCAGTCCCCAGCTGGTTTGGGGCCTCAACTCAATGTTGTCAACAAGCCTCCAGCTTTTTCTGTGCCTGTGAAAGCAAGTCTCAATGAAGTTTAGGTTTTTTGCTTTGTTCTGTTTTAGGTCTGCGATGAATTTAGCAATTTATCTTCTGTTTCTGACTGAATTATGTCCCCTCAATGCTCATAGTTGAAGCCCCATGCCCAACATGGCTATATTTGAAGATAGAGTCTATAAGGAAATAATTTAGTGCAAATGAGGAAATAATGGTAGAATGGTAGAAGCAATACATCCCCCATGTACAGACCCAGGAAGAAGCCTGCTGTCAAAAAAAAAAAAAAAAACAGAAAAAGAAACCAAATGAGCCAGGATCTCTCATTTTGGACCTTCAGTCTCCAGAACAATGAGAAATAAGAACCAACAGAGTAAAGGGGATGGGTGTGAGTATCCCGGGCAAAGTCAATAACCACAGCAGCAGTTTAGCTCTGAAGAGTCTTGTGAGGGCTTCCCAAGTCAAAGAAAACCAAAGCTGTGACTTCAACTCCCTGGGTGGAAAAAAGCCTGTGGCTGGAAATTAAGTCAGCAAGATAGTCTCATGATATACTGGGCTGAGGAGTCAAATTTCATTCTGGAAAAGATGGGAACCGTCCACTCACTCTGTAAAAAGGATCTCTAACTACAGTTTCAGAATCATCACCTCTGGTGATTCAATAAACTTATTAGCTTCATTAATCAAACAAAGTTTAGGCTTTGATAAAACTTTGCTTATTGCACAAGGAATAAAAATCTTGGAAGTTTTTGTTTGTTTTTTTTCTTGTAGTCCCAGTTTTCAATGACTTCAACTTTGTCTACTAGAGTCTAACCTGATTATTATAATCCTCCAGTGACTAAAACTTAATCATCTTCCGGTTGTTTCCACAGTGCTGTGCAGATGAGACTGTTAAGCCTACTGACTATACATTTCTGTGTTAGTTACTTGATGTTTCTGTTCTTCACTTACAAAATAAAAGTTATAAGAATCCATTCCAGAAATATGATAGAAAGCATATTGAGGATATTTTAATTTGTATTATTAAATTCTCAGTGCAATATGAATGCTGAATAATTGGAGGTAGTAATTATCTTGGAATTTCCTGTTTTGCTATAGCATACACTTGTTCACCACAACTGTATTAGTCTAAGTCTTAAAAAAGAGCAATGCATTTTTATAATCTAGAGAAGAATCTTCATAGGTAGTTATAATTACAACAAATATGCTTGGAGATAACGTAAAATTGCTATTATTTTTCTTATGTAAATTATTTATTTTAAATATGAGCTTCAGTTTGAAAATAGTTATTACTGGATGCCTTCTTTAATAAAAGTAAGTTCAAATCACCGTAAGACATCAAAAAGGCTAGAGCTTATCAGAACTGTCTTTATTTTAATACCCTATCTTCCAACTTGCAAATTCAGTTGGAAGTCACACCATTTTAAAAAAATGTACAAAAATGATTAAGAAACATTATTTCTCCTTGTAACTTTCTCAGTTTCAAAGGTAAAAACAACAATAATAAAGGATCAAAATGAGAAGTAACTTTAAACTAAGGTGCAAAACTTCAAAAATGCAGATGAATTGCTATATTTTCATTAGGAAGTAAATACAAGATCACTAAGAAGAGTACTCTGTGCTTAGATGGAAATTCTGGCCACAGAAATAATAATGATCAACCTTAGGTGGCTGGAGTTGATTCCTGACCCACTGGGAAACCTTGCACAATTTGGGCCAACAGGTGCTGGTCTTGCACACCTACACAATCCACTGGCTCACACAGGCAATGAGATGGCAAATGTGAGTCCCACAACATGCCCATGAAGTTCAGCTAAACTAATAGTAAGACATTTGGGCCAAATCTTCTTTTAAGGAAGGAGACATTTAAATGAAAGGGCCAGCTTAAATGAAACCAAATAAAAGATTTGTTTTAAGTCATCCTTCTTATAACATAAAATAAATTCAAGAGATGTTACCTCAAATTCACTTTTAGAATATTATTTAGAATAGTGACAGTAATAAAAGTAATAGGATATAATATTTATTGGAGCAACAGTGAAGAATTACTGTATAATTATTTTCATAAATACCAGGAGTCCTCAAACACTTTAATTTTTGAAAGTGATTGCCCTTTATTTATCCACTTGTCCTTTTAGAGTAGGTTTTTGTCTCCTGTTTGGGACCAGGGCACTGGATTTTTTCACCCCAAGTGCCACGGATAACAATCTTTGTCTCTGTCCCGCAGGCCTCTGAGAGTGAACCTTGTCTCATCTTTTCCTCCTCTTGTTTCCCAGGGCACCCTAGAACAGGCTTGACTTTGGTCATCTCAAAAGACTGCTGGAGACTTGGAGATAATTGACAATTGAATTCAAGAATGACCTGAGGTATTTTATTACTGTCCAGAATAAGAGCCTTTCCAGAATCTCTGTCTGTGTCTTGTCTTGCCAGTCTTCCCATGGCAAGCACCACTCCCAGCTTTCCTTCCACCCCCATGGAAATGCTCCAAGCAATAAAGAGAACCTCATGTCTAGATCAAGATGACACCTGGCCTCCCAGGAAGTGAAATTTCCTCTCCACCCATCCTGTGCTAGGTGTCTCAAGTACTCTGTTCTCACTCTGATTAATTTCTGCCCAGAATAATTAATAGTAAGACTATCCATTTCCCTCATTCATCTTCACAAACATATGGTCTTTCACCATAACCTTAGGAACAACCAAACAAAACTGGGAAATGTGAGCATGTCTCAGATTCAGAATTATCCCGTTTAAGTAATGCTATGACAATACTCCCATTCAGATAGGCAATGATAACGCTCAGAAAATTACTTTTCAATGTCCTTATTAATGATTCAAGAACTGTTACAATAGTTTCACTTTTTCTCCCCTAAAATCTTTAACTGTCCTTAAACCTATTTTCTTTCCTGCATAGGCCTTTAAAAGAGGGAAGAATGGTTTCCTAGTGACTTCACATAGGGTTGGATGGAATAGTAACTTCCAAGCCGGAAAACAAAACTCTATTGTGTGAGCAATAACTTCTTATAGTAACAAGAGTAACAAGAGCAATGTAACAAAGTCCTGATAGATATCACTTAGTACTCTTAGTCCTATCCCATAATCCTTCACTTTTATTTCCTTCAAAGTGAAAATTACCTCCCACTTAGTGAGACTGTAGTTTCCCCTGGACATTCTATGTTCCCAGCTCATTGTGTACAACTGTCTGTTCAAAAGACATTGCTCAAGGTGAAGGTTACAGGTGTGAGTAGGCTGACTTGCAGGTTCTGTGTCATTTAGCCAGCGTCATTCTCTGATTCACCACCCAGTCAGCTATCTTGTTTCCCAGAAGTTTAAAAGAACCATCATTCTTCAACACCATCTTGGGGAAGAGGCCAATCCCTCAGAGCAAATGACTATCAAGTAATTCAGGATTAGGAAAATTACTTTTCCTCCCAGTTCTCCATCAGTAGTAATTTTTTTTTTTAAGTAGGTCTTGCTATTTTTGCCTGTGGAACCACAGGCTAACGTTGCCCAGGGTTCCATGGACTCAAGCAATCCCCAGCCTCAGCTTCCCAGGTAGCTGGGATTACAGGCGTGTGCCACCACACCCAGCTATATTTTTTTTGAAACTAGGTCTCGTTACCTTGTTCCAAGCGGGACTCAAACTGCGATCCCTGGTCCCCGCCGTGGCTCCTAGGCTGCCACTTACAGGCATGCGCCACCATGCCCAGCCATCAGTAATAAATTAATGCCACATTTGATTTACTATTGATTATTAATTATTAATAATTAATTATTGTTGATTATTAATTAACAATGATTAATTATTATTAATTAACTATTCATGACTTTATTTTACTCAAGAATTACTATTTTGATTTCTTTTGTTTTCAGTATTGCCAGTTTCGCAAGCCCCTCTGTCATTTGATGAGTTTTCTACTAATTGAATAACAATAACTTTTTTTATAAGCTACATATTTCCCGAACTGATTAATTTTAATCTTAACTTGCAGATATTTATAAAGGTGATATTATATCCCTCTTTCTCTAAACAACACTAATATAAAGGCCTTCCCTAAACATTCAAAACAGCCCAACCAACCAACAAAGGAGGAGGTAGTATTCCTAGAAGGCTTGAAAGAATGTATCAGAAAGGTTATTTTGTTGCCACTTTGTACTAATATATCAGTGAGAGGGAGAAAGAAATCAACCTGCACTTGTGTTGGGGAAAGATATTATTCAAAAGGTGTCCTTAGTGTCAAGAGTAACAGGGTGAAATATTCGTAAAAGAGATTAAAGATCTTGGTAATATTTGATTCAGACAATGAAGTCTATACACCACAATTGAGGATCTAAAAGTGGAAGAGGATTGGATCATGTGTCTTAGCTTCTGCTGAACAAGCTTGGCTAGTTAATGTCTTCTCAAGCTGTTTGTTTCCAAACAAGGTCCTATTTTATCCCAAAATTTTTATTTTGGAACATAAAATTATATAATCACCTTACCTAAGAGAGTGTTAGAAGTGATGGTTATGTGGGGGAGTTCAGACTTTGGTGACATGAAGCACAGCTTGACTGTGCTGAAGGTCTCCTAGAAAGCTTACAATAATGTGTTCTGATTCCTTCTTGGGATTGACCCCTTAGGTAAAAGAAAAACTCTCAGCTCTAGAAGACTTACTAATACTTGGTTCTTCTTACTCTCTTTAGAGAAAAAAAAGATAACTAACATAGGGCAGAGTGTTGTCCTCTTAATTTAATGTTAAAATTAAAGCAAGTAACTTTGTCAAAATTACAAAAGTCTAATATTGCCAAATTAATTATTGGTAGCTTCCCAGAAAGAACTCAGGCTCAAGTGTGGAGCGAGCACAAAGGACTCAGATGACTGTGTGTTAGCTATGGTAGTGGGTGTGGTGTGGGCAACATACATCTGAAAAATGGGATCCTGTATTTCTGAATCATATACCGTGTTGTAAACCAATGGTACCTTAATTTAAAATAAGCTATATAAAAAGGAACTCCCTATGTAACTGAGCTGAAGGTGCATATCTGAACAAATGATACAAATCTAAGCACCAGAAAAGTCCTGTGTTTGAGACCTCACTCTGTTTATTCCTCTACTCAAGACCTGTTATCAGAGTCACTTCAGAAGCTTTGTGTAGATGCTGTAATAACACCAAAATAATCCATCTACCCTTATACTACCTTGCTGTAAAATTGCACTGGAGACATTTGAAATAAAATCCTGGACTTAGAGAAAGATTGGAAGTCAGTGTTTACCAGTACTGAGTAACTATTTCATTTCTACTTAACATGAAATCAGACAGTCATAAATGAAAGCAACTGTTTTTCTAATGTGGACAAATTGCTCATTTTCTTGAAGAAATGTATATCCAAAGAAGAAGTCTTGTTATTTACCTGAAGATCCAAGTATAAGTTCTAAGAAGTTAGTGATAAAACCACAAATTGGACCATTTTTCTTTTATCTTAAAAAAAGTGTGCAGTAAATTAATCTGTTAATCAAAACCAAATGGTTGAATCCAACAATGTTGTTTTCTTCTCACTTAAACCTCAAATATACTGGCAGGGTTTAAATTATTATTATTGGAAGAAATAGCATATCCAATTATAATCATAGAAAACAAAACTAACTGCAAGTTAAATCCTGTTCTGTTTTCTAGGAAACTATCCAAATTCTTAGATTATCCTATCCAAGTTCTTTTCTTATGAGCAATCAATGAACTACATTGACAATTTTAGAAATACTTGGATGATGCAGAGCTTTTTTAAATATTTATTCTAAGATTCCTATACATTACACCACAAAATTTAATTTAGTTGTTTACATAAAAATTTTGCAAGCTAAAAAAAATATTAATATTAGAAAGGAACTGCAATTTTTCTTTTAAAGAAAAAAATTCATGTACTAAAAAAACCATAATGTTCCAGAGTTTAAAGGGGAAATGAATGGAGTCTCCGCATGATATCCAGAATGAAAAGATTAACTTTGATTGTGTCCATATAACTTTGATTGTGTCCATAACAAGAAAAACAGGGAGTAGCAAAATGAGCAATTTACTTAATTCATCATTGCATTCATGAAAATGTTGTTTGAAGCACTTCATTTGCTATTTCCAGTAAATTATTTTTCATCTAGACACAAAAATATACTGATGACAAATTCTGTGTTAAAATGTTTTAAGATCAAAAGCAAATAAAAGATAGTCAATTGTAATTATACAGTAATATTTTCATTTTTCCTTGCTTCAATTCAGTCATCTGTTATAGATGTGATATGTTCATTGTATGTTTGCAATAATAAAACTAAGATTAAAATGTTTTTCTTTATAGGCCTGTAAATCTCCAAATGCCCTAAACTTTTAAACAGTAATAGTTTTTTCTTGTTCCCTATTTCATTTTGTTAATTTCCCTTAGATTTTATAATACTAAAAATGCATAGAAACACAGAACTAATGAATATTTTTATCACCCAGAGAGTGTTACTCGATATTTTCTAGTAAATTTCATAGGTCTTATATTTATATAAATTGTGGATATATTGGCTTGGGAAAAATATTCTACTTTTCATTAATCCTAATACATGAAATAGTCTTCAAAGTAAAATAGTGCATAATATTGGATTATTATCATTGTCACAATAGCAATGGTAGCCATTTACTGGTATGCGTTAAGCACTAAGCTAAAATCTTTATATGTGTTATGTCATTTGTTCCTATTTTGTTCTTATTTTGTATTTAAGAAATCTGAGGATTCTATGGCTCAGCTAGTTCACTCTATAAAATACCTGCAATTTGGATTCATGTCTTTCAAACTATAAAGTTTATGCCCAGGATCATTACATCCATTATCTTCAATTATGGTACCTTGTATCACAATCAAGTATTCTAAATCATTTCATTACCTTCCTGTCATGGGATATTTAGTTTATTTCCAAGTACCACCATTTTTTAATGCCAATGAGATAAACAATTCATGTGTGTGAACTCTATGCATGTTATCTTATTTCCTTACAATAAATTCCTTGTACTGACTTGATTGGTAATTTTGTATTAAGTTCCTGCATGTTGACAAGCACCCATATTACTTACCCTCACTTCTCTCAACTCCAACTTTCTAAACTTGCACTCCATATGAATTCCCCTCATTTATTCCTAGAAATTTCCAATTAGGTTACTTTTCCATGGGGGTGGATTAAACTAAAAAGCCTCGATCCTTCCCCCGAAGCTCCTCTGAAGCTCTTGGTCACTACATCACCCTGTGAGCACTGCCTATCCCCTATGGAATATGGCTTCTACCAAGCTGCCTAGGGCTGCCAAACAACTGCCACCTCATGGACAGCGTCGCTGTTGCACCTGTGTTGACCTTAATTCTATTTATCTTTGGAAACTGATTTGCTTTGGGGGTATACAAACATAATTTGAGTGTAACTTACTGCAATCAGCACTTCTGTTGCAAAGTCGTTAATTTTGATTGTTTACTAAATGTCCAAGTTCCATAATTACATCATAAGATTACTAGTCAACTAGTTCATCTCTATGTGGTAAGTAGGATTTAAGCCCCCACACTGTAACCCAGAACTTCCTTGGGGAAAGGAAAGCATAAAATTATTTTAAAAATAAAAAATTTTAAACCAGAAATATAGTCTTGTTATTTACTCAGTCTCCCCTCCTTACCTAGATAGTACTTTTCTTTGCAAGTTGATGAGTCCATCATATTTTCTATGTTATCTTCCAGAGAAATTTTCAGTGCACAAGCCAATATAGCTATCACCCATCAGACTTACAGCTACACACTTCTTTTTCTTTCTTTTGGTCTTCACAAGGCTTTTTTTCACTCTCATTGTATACTTGAGCATCATATCTTGTTACAGAATGTTCTCCCAGCCTAATTCAAAGAAAGTTCTCATCTCTGCATCGCTTTCCTTCCCTTCTGGTATCTCAGCATACTTCTTGAGTGATGGCTTGACTTTCAACCACTTATAGTTAGTTTGGCCTTGAGAAATCCATAAAAATCAAATCCATAGACAAGCCCAGCTTACATAACAAACATTGAGTATCTACTGTACTGGGCATACAGTGGTGAAGACAATGGACAACAATCTTTGCTGATTATTATTCAATGTAGTGTAGCTAGTTATGAAAAGGCCATGCATTGATTAGAGATAGGAAGGAGTTAACCAAACTGTAGCACAATATACAGTCATTCTACCACCCCTACTGATAGGGTGTGCCCCCCCCCCACTGTGGGAATGATAGAGTGTGCCCCCCCCCACTGTCTCCTGTTTGGGATTGCAGGTTTCAAGGACAGGTAATGTTAAAATGGGAGAATGACCTTAGCTGGAATTTCCCTTCAGGGGGATGCAGGGGGAAGAAAGAAGTGTAACAGATTTCCTGGAAGGTGGGAAATCAGGGTATATAAAGGGTGTGCAAACAAAGAGAAGGATTTCGATGCAAATTCGAATATGGAGACTGGATAGAGAGAGAGGTTCAGTGGAGGAGAGATGGGAATCGGCCATCTTGTAAAGATGTGAGCCATGTGAGCTTGGCCAGGTGGCCACCGAGGGCCTTCAACCCTCAGCTGGCCCAGACTGGCAGCATGTGTGCTGAAAGCAGTTAAGGAGTTTGCAGATTTGAACTCCGTGTTAGAGTTTGCTTTGCTGAGTTTGATTTGTGTCTGAAAGAGGCCGTGCAAAAGTTAGGCCTGAGAAGAAAGTAAACTTTGCTGGTTTGGCACCATGGAGTTCCTGCTACCTGAAGGTGACAAGGAGAAGACAGCGTGGAAGACAACGAGGAGCATTCAATGGAACAAGTCTTCAAGCGTCTGGAGATGGACTCTGTCTGGACATTGGTGAGACGATTAGGACTGAGAGACTGAGGATTTTGGGGCAATGTGGGAAAGGACTTTGGACAATACTGAGAAAGGGTTTAGACAATGTTGAAGTATTCTGAGTCTTACATGTTTCTTTTGTAGTTAATAGGATAATTAGAATATCAACTATTTGATTATAAAAAAAATTAAAAAAAAGAAATAAAAAAAAGAAATCACTTTGTTAGAAATAAATTAGTCTGCACTGCACTGATTGTCTTGCATTGGCTTGGTATTTTGGTTGAGAAGGCTGGGGATGGTGGTAAGGACCCACGAGTGGAAAGTTTAAACTGTGTATTAAAGTTTTTCTTTTCTGCAGTTTTTTGAGCTGAAAGCAGAGAGCAGTTGGCTGGCTTTTGCATATCAATGGTAAAGGTGATCAGTGAAAATGCTAATGAAGAGTGTGTAGCCTGCTTTGTAGAAAGTAGCAGGCAAATAAGAGTATCCAGTTAAGGTTAAAGGTGGATGCAAAGGAACTGCTTGGGAGAGAGAAGCAAGCAGATAGGGGTAAACAGTTAAGTAAAGTCAGAAAGTCTCTTTTTTACCCACTTTCAGTTCTGCTTGTAGCCTGCTTCTGAGAGAGAAGCAAGCAGATAGCTGTATCCAGTTAAGTAAAGACAGAAAGTCTTCATTTTACCCAGTTTCACTACCACTGCATTGAAGAAGGGATTCCAAAATCTTACACTTCACTGTTAGATTACATTGTGATTGCAAACATTTGTTATACAATGCAGAATGCACATCCCAACAATAAAGACAAATGCATGACAATGAAAATTAATGTAGTGTGTTAGGAATTAAATTATTTAATTTGTAATTTTGTTTAAGTGTGTGTAAGTATATCTGTGTTCCATTTCTTTTGTGCAGCCTGCTAGGGACAGAATAAAAGTATTCACATATGTATTTATATTAAATGATGGCCACTCATACATTTTGATGAGTCAAATTGCCTTGCTTGGGTCACAAACAAAAAACAAGAGTACAAATAACTTGATTCCTAGTATACTATGTGTATATATGTATATATTAAAAAGTACACATTTAGACATTTATATATGCATGAATATATGTATATATACACATCTCTCTATACACACATTTAAGTGAAATGTTTACAGTGATGTGCTCTAGGCACAAAAATATGATATTTGAACTAAGTCTTCCAAAGTCATAGTATTACAAAAAATAAATAGATAACAAATGAATAAAAAATGTTGTAAATGCTGGCCTGATCATAAGCAAGGAACAAATAGAAATCTTAGAGTACAGGAAGATGGCTGTTAGAATATGACTTTACAATTCAAATTTACCTTTTAAGACCATAGAAGGCCCTTAGGTAGGAGAATGCCATTATCGTTGTCCGTTCTGTGATAGCAGTTGGAAGGAGGGAAGAAGGAAGAGATTAGAGAAACAAATACTGTTGCCATCAAGACCAAAGATTTGAACTGGGGTACTGGTGAGATGAAAGTATGAAGAAAGCAAATAGGTCACTAGACATAGGTACATCTCACATTCATGACTCACAACTTCATTCACTAGAATGGAATAGTTCTTTTGCATCACTTAGAATTTTGTGTATGTACTGAGTACACCCCATGTTACTAGGTATCACATGAAGAGTTTTACATACAGTGACTATGGCATACTAACATCCACTCCAAATGACATTGTGTCTTGTCCTGTAGTAACTTGTGTGGACAGGCAGAGTGGTTGATTCATATCACGAATCTCATTCATCTCATACCAGCATGGTCTAGAAGAGGAAGATCTTAAATGGCAATTCTGGGAAGGCAGTGAAGGATCGCATGAAAAAATACCATAAATGAAATTGTGCTTAAAATTCTCATGAGGTTTGGCAGTTTAGGGCAACAATTAGGATATGATGTGTAAACAAAAGTAATAAAGGATTCTCAGTTTTAAGCCTAAGTAATATGAAGGAGGAAACCCTGAAGAAACCATGCCTATTTTTATATAAGTACTAGAAGGATAACAGGAGTCTTGCAGGAAAAAAGTGAATAGAAGGTATTGCTATCTAGATGTCTTGTGATCATTTATTTAAGGCTGAATATATGATGGTTTGGAACACAAAGAAAAAAACATTGTATCCTCAAAACGCAACTTGCCTAATGCACAGATTCTGGCCAGGAAAAATCTGGTTTCAAGCATTTCAATCTGGAGCCCAAGAAAAAGTTGGAGACAAAGAGACTGAAGACAAGACCAGAAGTCAAAGAGATTTTTGCAACAGATTTGGAACAAAGAGAAAAATTAGTCCCGGAGTGGGGGTGGGAGTGTGAAATAAAGCATTAAATGGTCACAGAAACATCACAAATATAAAAACAGATTCCTATTGACTTCCTCCTTTTTAAGTACCTCCTACTTCTTAGAGGACATCCCTAAGTTTGTGGCAGATGAATTTTATCTGCTTTCACTTACATTCCAAATTTTATCACACTATTTTGGGGGTTGTAGATAACTTCTGAATACCTGGAATGAGATCTGAAAACTTTTTTTAAATCATGAAACTCCCAAAGGTCATCACAGATAAAAATACAGGCAAGATTTTGGAGGGAAAATGAATGGAAAGATGTTGGCTGTACAGCAGAATGGAGAGTGAAGCTGTGATTATTTCCAATGAAGGCATACTCTTCTCATGAGAATAGTACCAACTAAGCATATTAATTACCAGTTCTTTTCATGAATTAACTACTTTAACTCTGACAAAATAAGCTATGAATAAACTCCTCCAATCCCCTAAACACAGGTCATGTAAGGGAAGAAACTAGTTTAAGTGACTCCTCAAATCCTCACTGAAAGTATGGGTGGAGCTGGGATTTACATCAAGGCACCTCTCTGGAGTCTGGATTTAGGGTTACCATGGTGACTGACAAAAGCCTTAAATTTTCAAGCAAGTGACAGCTTGTTAAGACAGTCAACCTCTAGCAAAACAGGTAGGGGAGAAGCTAAAGAAAGGAGGAATCATAAGCATATATGTTTTTATAGGATATTAGGATTTGTGCCCTTTAAGATGTGGATATACTGCTTTCCATTTGCTTTGAACCACCAAGTTTCATAGTACTCCATAAGCAATGCCAGTAGATGCTTCAGCAGTCTTTGGAATATATGCTCTTCAACTTTGGTTATAAAAGATCCCATCATTATGAAGAGACATACTCTCAATGGACAGATAGTCTAAATTCAAATAAAAACCTTCCAATGCTATTTTCTGAGGTAAGTTTTGTATGAAAGGGTTTTACAAGATTTAATTAAAATCACACTATAATTAGAACTGTCTTTTAGATAAATCAATCTGCATGACTTTTATGTTTAGAAACCATTTTTATTCAAATATCTTACAACCATGTCAGGAAAGAACTACTATTATCCTCCACTTTAAGATTGGGGGGGAAAAAAAGCACAATGAAATTACATGACTTAACGAGCATCACACAGCATCAGTCTTTAGAATAGTAAAATTAGAGAAATATGGTAACAAATGGACCAACACTCTCCAAATCAAACTTTGAAATTCTAAAATTTGTAGAACAAGAATAAAAAGATGATTCACTTCTTTAAGGTAAATGCAATCCCATAGACTCATATAGGTACATGATTAGACAAACTCATACCAACCTTTTAAAACTACTTGATTTATTCTATCATAATTTGTAAAATACAAGAAATTTGTTCATAACTTATGAAAAATAACTTTGAGAGATAGTATTTTTGACTGAGCAGTAATAAAACTAATAGAATAAACTGATTATTGTATAATTACCTAATGTTAATTCTTAAAAACACCTGTTTAAAGTCAACCTATGAATTCATGGTAGGCACACTTTACAACCATAAGTGGAGAAATATATTTTTAAATGTACACACGGTTAATATACATTAAACATTCACTGATTGAGTCAAGTTATAAAACATAGCTTGGAATTGGGTTGGCTGTTAAGTTTAATTTCATCTTTTATTGCTTCAAAATATAAAGAATTCTACCCATTTTTATAATTGTTAAAAAACTACAATCTTGAAAAATATCTAGCTATTAAAAATAACTTTACAAACACAAAAAAAGATATAGCTAGCCTGTTCACCAAAGAGTTATAAATTACTTTTTCCAGCAAAGTTTCCATAATTCCTGTATTTCAAAGTTTATTTCAAAAAACATCATTATTTACATTTATAAGCTGCATCCTTGAAGTAAAGATAAAGTCTTTAAATATGCTATTATATATAGTCAATGTCCACATCCCAATTTTAACCACACTATTCCTTTTGTTAAGATAGACTATTACATCTAATAAAAGCATGGCATATTTATAAGTTTCATTTGCAAATCTTAATGTTCTTTGTTGGGGAAATAACAAAGTAATCATCAAAATACTTGAAGCAATAAGGTGAACATTATAGTAATTTTAAGAAAAGCCAAGATTATGTATACTTACATACAGCAAAAACAGAATAACTCACTTTATGGGAGAAGGAAAAGGGATAACTAAATATTATCTAAAATACATAGTTCTAATTTCTATAATCTAAAATAATCTAAAAAATATTTAGATTTCCAATCCAAACAGGAATGCTAAGCATGAAGAGGACAGAAGCAGAGCTGGAGAGGGAGGTGAAAAGAAGAAGGAAGGGAAAGGTGGAGAAGCAGGAAGAGAGAGAAACAGGAAGAAAATCTGAAAATCAAAACCTTGCAGGGGAAAATTACATTCTTAAAGTATTGTTGAAACTTAACTCTCACTAACAAAGTAAGTAACAGAGGTATGGAAATTCAGTGCAGAACTTCAAACAGAATATAAACTAAAAACTAAAGTCCATCAAAATGGAATTACAATAACAGTCAGTGCTGGTTGGCACTTTGCTTTGCATTGTGAAGGAAGGTCATGTTATACAAATAAAACAACATGACAAATGAAATATATAAACTTTAGAAAGTTTAAGAGAACAGATTTCAAGCACCACACAATCAATTCTCATTAGGTTGTGCTTCAAGTAGTGATATAAACTTAAATTAGCTAAAGTTTATTGCACTATAAATTGACTATTGTCATTCCCAAATGTAAACAATAATGCAGACTATCTCTTTTTTTTTATTTGTAGATTTCCATGGATGGGAGATAAGTAAGTGAAAACTGTGTAAAAACATGGGAAATTTATGCACATATTCTGCCACTCTCTGTAAATGTGCATTTGGCAAAAGAGAACCCATCAAAAGAAAGGCTGGAGAGACCCAAACATAACCTGTTCTAGATTTGAAAAATCTTGGCCTACAATTAAAATGAATGTTGAAAAAGCCACAGGTTTTAGTAGACACTCATCTTTTCATGCATGCTTCTGCTAGTGTCCTAAATTTGGGTTCCAAATGATCCAAAAATTCAAGTCCATCTTCTTCCTGTCGTTCGCTGCAACAACCTACAGAACCAGCCAGCGATCCTTTTCCTTCGTACTCATAGGTAAGGACGTAGTCTTGAGCATGCTGGTGATTGTCATCCTGGTTGCAAAGCTTTACCTTCTGCCAAAAGGAAAGATACAACATAGTTTATTCTTACTATTTTAAACACCAAAACTTCCCAACATAAAAATAATGGCTTTGATTTACCTTTCATTGTTTAATTTTTAATCAGAGTGTGTCCTCTAATGGATTCCTACATATAAAAAATGGTACATGATTGGTCTATATCACAAATCACACTATAAATTCATTACTTAGCATGTTTCTAAAAGTCACACATGTGGCAGCAAGTATACAGGTGTTCACTTTAAGTAATCATTCTTTTTCCTTTCTGGTTGATTATTTAAATAAAATACATCCAATAAATTTGAACCCAAATTCATGTGGATTCTCTCCAGTTAGGCAATGTAAATGTGCAGGCTGGACTGCCTGGCCTGGCCCCACACCTTTGGTTTCTTAAGATATAACTGATTAGATAGGAAATAGCAATACAAAGTCATGTTAAATTGTTAAATATTATCACACATCATTATAGTAAGAATTAAAATATGAGGAAAAGAAGTCTCCACTTAATGTCTGAACATAACTTAATTAAAATTACGATAAAACAATTCTCCAAAGAGTACATTTATAAAAATTCAAAGTAAAGATCAGACCATTAATTTGTAACCATTCAGCAAGCTGAGAAGAAATGAAAATAGATCTGCAAGACATTTAGGGAAACTCACTTCACCAAGTCGGGGCTGAGTGAAACAGTGCCACTCGGTGTAAGTGTGTCTGCAGGTGTCCATGTCCATGTGTCCTCCCCTGCAGGTCTCGAGGGTGTGCTGGCCACCTCCTCTGCAGGTCTCGAGGGTGTGATGGCCACCCCCCCTGCAGGACTCGAGGGTGTGATGTCCACCTCCCCTGCAGGACTCCAAGGTGTGGTGTTGCCCAGGTCCCTGGCAGCATTCCAAAGTCTGCTGTCCTCCTCCAACCATTTCAATGATCTCCTGCCCTCCATTTTTCACTCCTGATCCCAGAGGGCCACAAACTGCATGAGTAGAGCCACCATGGGCTGCACATGTGAAGCCATTTGAGGAATACTGAAATGAAATAGTTTGCATTGGAAATATAGAGAGACTGGAATGAAAAAATTAAGACAAAGAACACTGTGCAATTAATATCATGAATTTTCTAACTAGATGGTAAGCTCTCTAAGGACAGGAGTTAAACACATTTTGGCAATCCTGAGTGCCTAACTATGCAACCACAGTACATCTTTTAGTGTGAGTCCTACAAACACAGGAAGTAAATTACATATCAGGTGATCTGAATCAAATGAGAATCTTAATTACAAATTATTAGGCTTTAATATCTTCTTGGAACACTGTATGATTTTATTTGTTAAGTCCTTCCAGCATCTCATATGTCAAAATCAGGATTCCAACACTGTTGTCACAGAGATTCACTCTGCATGTTTAAATCCATTCTTTTCACCTGACTAGAGCAGGAATAGAGTTAGATTGGTATTTTTAGTTGGTTTTTACTAAATAAAGCTAAATAAAAAAACTAATAGAATAACATTGCCCTAAATTTTTAGCTAAAACAATAAATCCCTGTGATCTAAATAAATAAAGGCAAACAAAGTAGGGAACAGATGAACACCAAAATTTTACAAAGGCTTGTTTTTAAGGGAGACTAGTTTTGTTTTGTTTTTCCAGGATCTTCCTAGAAGCCAAAATCCTTTCATTTTTCTCTTTCCTACGTAATGATTGATAATGCTTTTTAGAGGGTATTCCCATGTTCCTCATGTACATATGGGCTAGAAATCAAACTTGGGGAAATGTAGTCACTTGTTAGCATTATTGTTTCATACATTTGACCTCAGGCTTCTTTCTAACCCATATATGAGCCAGAAAGACTCCATTAAAGTTCTTCCCACACTCATCAAAGCTTGTAGTCATTTTATTGCTGTTGCCAGGAAAAAATTTAAAACAACTATGCTGATGACCAGTGAATAATTAAATGAACGAAACATTTTTGTAGCACAAACAGCAACTTCAATACATAAAAAGAACTGAATTAAAAGTTGAAACCTGGAAACATTTGAAGTAAATAATAGTACTGAAACTCTGAAGGAATTTTAAAGTAACACTATCTGGCTAAACTGGGATACCATGTGAACCAAGAACCTGTCATTTGTTCCATAGAACTGGTAACATTTTACATAAGTCACCTGAATTCATAATTATTAGAAAAGATATTCATAGTCAGGCCAATTCACTGTATTTATTTTACAAGGACAAGCTACTTACAACTTTGTCATCACCAGGAGCTTCAGTGTTTGACACAATGAGGTTCTGCTGGGCTAAATCATCAGGAAATACTTTTGGCTTTTCTGATGCACCAGTAACCCCACAGACTAAGGTAAATAGTATGCCTGGAAGATGAGAAAGATTAACTCTATTTATCAGAAAGCAATGAAAGCTATCAACTAATACAAAAACAGCATCCAGAAAATGTAAACACATAACTTGTGTCAAAGCAGCACTCAGCATGAGTCTGCCTCAAACAATACACCAAACACACATGCTCAGTGCTGTATTTTTACATTGCACTTCATGTCCATGGTAAGACAGCACTAAAAGAACAGATAAATGTACTTTCAATATATAAATATGTGTGAAACTATAGGACAGTAATATACAAATGAAGAGTTACATATTAGTGTTAAGAATATGTCTTGAATGTTATTCTTAAGGCCATTATTTGAATTAATGAAAGGACTTACAAAATAACAAAGCTATGCCCAACAATATGGCAAGGATGGCCCACTTTCCAAGTTTTATATCTCCATTGGCAACCCTTGAATCTACTCGAGACGTGCAGTCATTTTCCGTAACACAGTTACACACTTCAACCTGTACAAAACTGACAAGTGACAGACCATGTCTGTCTGTGACTCTGATAGGTACTGTGTAGATTCCAAATGGAAGGTCACTCAAATAAGAAAGACGTGCTGCTGTATCTGAAAGAAAATAAAACCAAGTGTGCTAAAATGTCATTGCTTTCCCCTTAGCATTATTAGACTATTGGTAGGATACTTGCATATTCTGTTATATCTAGACATTGCTGATGGAATGCATAATAACTTCAAGATAGTTCTCATGAGTGAACTCAGTGGTTTTGATCTCGAATTAGCAAACATATTACAGATAAATTTTGTCTATGAAGGTGTTTGGTTTTTGTAATAATACGTTTTACATGCCCATGAACAAATGTTTATTTTTGTCACAACTTTAAATTTTGTAATATAAACAATCAGTGTATACATTCTTTTACACAAGATTCATCTACAGTATGAGATTAGTAGACTGTAATTCTGGAGGTTTCCCTTTATTTTTATATATATGCCAAACCAACAGAAATACTTGTGTTTACTCTCAAAGACTAACCCTGACAACCTAGAACATCACTGACCTTGATCATATTGTAGGCCTAGTCATGACACCAGAACTTCAGCTCATAGTCGTACAGGATACTGAGACTATTTATTTTTAAGTTTTGAAATACTGCCTTTGGTCATAAGTAAAAACACATTCTATGCCAAAATCTGATATAGTCTTGGGTATAAGATCCAAGATATAATTTTATTCTGAATGTAGGGTCTCCATGCCCATGATCAAGAACAACCATTCCCTATTTAACTGATTCAATGTGATGTGCTAATTTTTTAATGAAGTTTGAAACTTTAACTATAAGTTTAAATAATCAGATAAAAAGTAATTGTTGAATTAAATCCATTTTAAATGGAAGCATAAATTGCAAATCTATTGGATTAGATTTACAGAATTAAATTCTATGATTGGTACTGGGCCATGGTCTTCTGTTTTCACTATTTGATTTACTTCTCCAAATAATTCCACTTTACACAAATAAATTGATGTCCAAAGAGAATATATAGAATGATCAGATTTACATAGTTTAAACTCACCAACTATGTGATTTCAAAGGTTCTTTGGGATATACTCTTCCTGATTCCTGGTTCCCCAGGCTTTTGACTTATTTCACAGAAGAGTAAAACTTTAAAATATATTTGATAAACCTTACATGAACACACACACATGCACGCCTACACACACACATGCATGTACACATGCACACACGCACACATGCACACACACAAACACACCACCCAATATGCTGGAATATTATTGGTTTTTTTAGAAAACGAGCATTTTCTCAGTTCACAGAGCAGGATTCAGAACATTGTGCCTTAACTAGCTGCCATACATCTGTTAGTACTTGGATTTCTTCTTTCTTTTCTTTCTCCCTTTTTACCTTCTTTTACAACATTTGTTTTTTAATTTGCCATGGTAGGAAATTGGGGTTGAAAATGAATCAGGGGTATTTTAAAAGCAAACTCCATTCTGTTAACTGTGGATCCTGAGTCATGACAGCAGAAGTACAGGAAGTATCGTGGTCCATGGCCCATGCATAGTGTTTTCAGGAGCAGAGACTATGATGGAAAGTTAAGAGCTGCTGTAGGCAGTGATGTGGCAGTGGTGTGAAGAGAGGTCCCTTTCTCTTGCTGTTCATGTCACTATAGATCTAATCCATCCTGGGAAGGGTCGTAAGAACAGACTAAAAACTGGGGGAGAATGCTAAAAATATAATTGACAAGAAATCATGAGACTCTAAAGCAATGATAGCGAGAAGTGATGGTATGGTAGACACTATGATGCATACCCAGATCCCTCTGTAATCAAGATTTCATTAACCAGCAGCTTATAGTATATCAGTACTTTCTGGAATTGTGCCTTCCTGCCAAAGGTTATTGTTCTCACATAACCCATCCCAGCAAAAAGCAGTGAGAAGAGCAGCCTGGCTGGACATGGGACCACTATGAAGAGCCATTTAGCTCAGACTTTCAAAGGGCTTAACTGACTGTTCTGTGGCCTAAGTAGCACTTTGTCTTCTCCTTTTGTCCAAACATTTCTTTCCCTTTCATAGTTACTAACACCAAGCAAACTCCTTGTTATACACTCCTCCTGAGAAACTCTGTTTCAAAGTCAGCTTCCTGAGGAAGAGACCTATAATATATGAATATTCCTTTATTCTTAGGAGACCATTAGCATGTAAAAAAATGTCTATAGGTGGGTGGTAGCAAGTCAGGAAAAACGTAGTCTAACCAGGTGTGTGTGTGTGTGTGTGTGTGTGTGTGTGTGTGTGTATAAGAGAAAAAAAGAGAAAAAAATGATGAAAACCCATGTAACACCTAAAAGAATCCTGGCACAGGATTGATTAGAAATAACTACCTCCTGCCACACCAAAATGGAGACATCTTAATTTATGGTTCCCACATAGTGAATTATTCTCCAGGAAGAAATATATGTTTTAGACAAATGTCTAGAAATACGCACCATTAATTCTTGTTAGTCTCCATGTTCTTGGACCTTCTGAGTTAGAAACACTGTCCAATCTGAAGTCAAAAGGTGGACCATTTATAGGATCATCTGGATCAACAGCAACAATATCCACAGATGACATGACTGGCTTGCAGATTACCACTCTCTTTTTAGGGATTAATGGGCCATTATCGTTCACATCTTCAAGTATAATTCCCAGTGTTCCAGTACATGATCTCCCATCTAGAGAAATATATGAAAAAATATAATCACCAGAAAATAATACATTGAAAAGTTTTTTTTAATATTAAAAACTTGAAACATGTCTGTGACAAGAACAGCCATAGATTATATCCTTTGGGACTGTTAAAAGGAAAACATTACCACTTTCAGATCCATTGTAGAGACCATAATAGCCATTTAGATTTGTCATTCATTACTAAGTATCTGCAGCAGGACATGGGAACTTATGGAAACTTTATATAGGTGAGTTTTAACTGATTTTTTTAAGAAGGAATGAAAAAATATTGATAAAGTTATTCTCTTATTTTTAAAAACAAAAATTCATGGAGTTGGGGAAGTATGTACACTCATGTTCTGATCATAATGAAGGGGAAGAAATATTGGAAATTGGCAGTGGATATAAAAGCCAAGGGTCTTTAAAAACCATACTAAAGAGCTTGGAGTTTAATTTACATACAGAAAATACATAAGGTTTGGAGTTGGTAAATGTTAAAACAGAAGATATGTACTTAAAAGATACGTACAAAATTAGAACAGAAATAGCACATGGAAATGTTTGAAGGATGAAAGATTGCAGGAGTGGGAAATCATTTGCAAACCTAAGAATTCTTCTACTTCTATTGAAATTAGGCAGTCTGAATTTTTTCAAAAAGAAAAATCAAAAATTGCTTTCTTAAACCTCAATAAATTATAGTTTAAAACATTCCTATATCTAAATTACTTTATAGTTATATCTAAAACTGAGGGTCCTGTGAGAAAGCAGACTTGAGTTAAGAAATCATAGCAAACCTTTCAATTATTGCATAGGTTCGTCTGGGAAAGAAATAAAAGCTGAGAATATTATCAGCTTAAAAATGGATGCTGCTGTTTAAAAACTGAAGATCTATGTAGCTGGTTTAAAAATATAATTCTGCGGCACTGAGGTGCCCTGCGCCGTTTTGGCAGCCGCTGCGGACCTGCATCCCTGCACTCAGCTACCTCTCAGTTTTTGTCGGGTGAGCTGGGAGTGCCCCCCCACCCACCCACCAATCAGGAGAGCGCTGGGCCTGCCAGCTGCGGAGAGCTTGGCTGGGGAGGAGGGAGGCAAAACTACAAAGTCATTCCCTCTCTTTCACTCTCACCTCACTTAATAATTCATAGAACGGATAGAATTGGTGAGGAGAACGCAAGGCACCTAGGAGCAGAACCCAAGAAAAGGAACAGTAAGACAACATATAATTGTATAATGGACCGGAGAAATGATTATGAACATCACCTGTCACAGAGTCACACCTAAGGCCACACGAGTGGACATGCCAAAATCTAAGGGTTGAAACACAACCCAAGAAAGCAAGGTGCCCGTCCCCATTCCATGGGAGAGGAAGGTCACAGAGATGGGGCCTCAGCCCCAAAGCAAGTTACAATCTGAAGAAGAGGACATGATCTGCAAAGTCTTTCAGCAGATGACTTTCACAATGAGTATCTTCTATAATGAATGGAATTGACTGAAGACAGTCAACAATGAGAAGACACTAATAGATTCCAAATGAGCACGAACTGCTACCCAGTGCAGAGTTAAGACTGAACCTCTACCAACAACGGCTTGTTATATTCTAGGATCACAGTCCCTTACCCAAGAAAAGGACAATGCCACAGAAAATGAAGAGACCAAAAGACTCAACATAGATCAATAAACAACAAGGAAAGGGGCCTTGAGTGAACAGAGGGGACATCAACGGGTGGGGAAGGCTTTCCAATAACCATTTGTTGATACTGTATAAAATCTAAGAATGAATAAAATTTTAAAAATTTTAAGAAAAAAAATTTTGAGAAAAAAATAAAAATATTGTTCTTACCTTTGTCTGATGCAAGGATTGTGATATTATAGATAACATGTTTGATGGCCTCTACCTCTCTATTTAGGTTTCTGAAAATTTTGAGTGTTCCTGTGTTTTCGTCAACTGTGACCCATCCTTTCGGATCACTTAATTTCTTATACCTGTTAATAATGATGAATTTAAAAAATGAAATGTTCCATGAGCCAAATTATTGTACTGGTATCAAAATAAGTTCTAAATTTTAAAAACATGACAAATTTGGGGTTAAACAGACTAGAACTATAAATACCTTATGCCATTGCTATTTTTCGTTTCTGGATCGTATGCTTTATAACCATTGGTCTGCGTTCCCACGGGTGCATTTTCACTAATTTGAACAGTTTGCACCAAAGGACTACACTCAGGGCCCTCATCCTGGTTTTTCACATTAACAGTAACTGTGGCTGTGCTCAGGGCTGATCTGGAGCCAGGGTCTTTAACATATGGAGCTTCATTAACTACACCAATTTGCAGGGTCAGCTGTTGTTTTTCTTCATAATTCAGTGGCTACAAAAAAAGCAAGTGTGTTGAAAATAATATCAAGATATTTAATATTGGACAGTGCTAACTAACACCTCTAACTAGCTAAATTGGATAAATTGGAAACAGGCAAGTACTGCACTGGAAATAGTAATGAGAATATTAAATATATATGTATATACCCAGAAATCTGAGGTTGGTAAAAGAGAATCATTCAATTGGATCCATATTTGGATGGGGACAGACAAAACTTTGCCTCGGTTGCAAATTTAACACATCATATAGGTCCTAGTCAGGGTTTCAGAGAGCATTTGATAAAGGTACATCAAGGATAAAACTTAAGATATTATCTTAACTTCAGGGGACTCATACCCTAACAGTTTTTTACCATTCTGTTAACTTAGGGATAATTTATCCTATCTTCTTGTGATGGATGAAGTTATTTTTTATATCTACTTTGGGCTACAAAATGTGAGATAAATTTTATGAAATGTTTTTTAAAAGGAGAGGAAAATCAAAAGCTACTCCTTCATTAACTATTCTATTCCAGTGACTTTCTAAGAAAATAATGAGTATCAAGTTTAATGAAATGTTTTTATTTTATTTGTCTGATAATGCAGTTGTAATGTGAATGGGTAAAATTACTTCCTAAAAGCAGCAATTGGGTCAGATTTTGGACTTCCCAAAGAAAAATTTCCCACTTAGAATACCAAGATTAAGGTAGAATTTGGGTGAGGGAAGAAATGACATTGTAAAGGATATTTCTTTGCTATTTTGAAACAGATTAATCTACAAACTAGAGCTAATTTTCATCACTTTCAGAAAACAGAATTCATCATTTTGAATCCACAACTCTTGGGAATACATACAAAACAGAAAGGCCATGAGCCTGGAACAGAACCATACTATAGTTAAAGATATAGCAGAAATAAGACTATGCCTTTATCCAAAGTCAAAGGAGCTCAGATTATTTTATTGGTTAACACTGCCCTGAATTGTCAAGGAGTTTTCCCTAAGTTATATAAAATACTATTAGAAAGAAGTTTGAGAAAGATTTACATCTTTGAATAGTTGAGATTCCCATTCTGAACCAAGAGACAAAGGATATAATGTATACTAGATATAGATGAATAGATGTATAACCAGTGTGTCTATGGGTCTAACCCCAAAGATCGCTTGGGATATGTAAGTGGGAGTTCTTGACCCAGTTACAGGAAAAATGGGCTAGACATGATTGGAACTGTCCCACTGGCAGTAAAGTTGGGTTAACTTCTGAATTGTATAAGAGATGCTGATTACAAAGGGGATACTGGATCATATAAATTGAGGACATATATATATATTTTAAATTCTGTCTTTATAAAAGACTCCCTACTAAATACATCCATCCCATTATACAATATATATATGAACATAGCATTTACATTTACCTATATATTTGCTTTATTTCTACTTTTACTAGAATGACCTTTTCCATTAACTGCTGCTACGTTAATCTACAATATTGTAAACTACCAAAAACTAATTTAATAATTTATTCTTACCTTAACCACACACAGAACTCCTTCGTTGGTGTTGGGGTCAGTTACAATTTTAAAATTTCCATTTTCATTACCCTTTAAAATGGTATAATTAGCTCTCCAATTGGCAGTATTAATCAAATCCTTATCCTCAACAGAAACACGTAAGATTTCTATGTCAATTGCATTTTCTTCCACTGATGTCACATACTAAAATAATAAAGAGTCTAATTAGTAACATTCATAAAAATACAATACTAGGAGAAACAACTTGATTCTTTTAGTTTCTAAAGTACTATGTTTACATCATCTTAAATCCAAAATACTGTCATGTGATTTGGAATATTTCATTTGAAATCATGGGGCAACAGAGGGATGTACAATGTTAGCAGTTAATGGGAGATTGTGTATTTTTCTTTTTTTAATATTCTAATACTTACAGAAGTCTGGGTAAATACTGGCAAGTTGTCATTTGCATCATCAATATGAATGGTGCAAGCTGAAGTGGACTGCAAACCAAAATATTGACCATCCATGTCTTGAACTTTTATTTTCAGTTGGTATTTATCAGTTGACTGAAATGAAAGTATAAATTTAAATAAGCATGAAAGTAGCATTATAAAAGATAAATTAAATTCTAATTGTTCCTTTATTAACAATTTAAGAGTTATGGTACCAAATTTTACAGTATTGACAAAAATACAATGGTAATTTTCAATTGCTGAGTAAAAATAGAATAGCTTCTAAAATGTAAAGTGCTAGTATAGAATATAGAATAAACTGATTTTACCTTTACTCACATGAAGAAAATCTATAACCATAGTAGATTTGAAATTACTTAGTAATTTTCATTAAAAGCCTTTCTCCTATTCAAAAACACACTTTATGTTAAAAAAAAAAAGTCAGTGACTCTAATGTCAACTTTGCAATAAAACAATTAAATGAAATATCCTCCTGTAAAATAATAGGGCTTATATATTTTCTTCTCACTTGTTGAAAAAAGAATAGTAAGTTATCAAGAAAACAAAGGCTGAGGCTATGTAATTTTTTCTCTTTATGGAAAACAGAATCTGACTCTTGGGGTTTTCCATTCATCAGAGGTTACAAAAGACTCCTTAATCACGAAAACATTATGAGAATAAATGCATTGCACAGAAATGTTCATGTTACCTCTCTGTCTAGCTGAGATGATGACAAGGTGATCACACCCGTGTGTGGATGCATAGAAAACAGGGTGGGCGATGCTGGTAACTGCTCAATAATGGAGTATCTCAGACGTGTGTGCATAGTGTCAGGTTCATCTCTGTCAGTTGCAAATACTTTTCCCACCATCGATCCTGTATATTGAAAAATCCTCTTTACATTCCAAGATGTTTATATCTTTACTTCACTCATCTCCATCCAAAAATGCATTGGATGACTTAAATATATGTTACAATACAATGAAAAATTTTATAAGCTTGCAAACTTTGCTTCCTTTCAAGTATCCCAACATTCTAATTTGAAATTTGGTGACCATATCCATAGTTACTCTATATAATGTATAATTTATAAGTGCTGTAATATATCTCCATGACTTTTGTATCTCTGGATTATTGAATTCTAATTTTCTTAAATCTTTCCATTTGTAAGCTTAAAGCTAAATTGATCATGAGTCAGTTTTCTCTGAAAATTTCTGGTTTAGTTGATTCTGTCTAAAAGAGTCAAACATTCCATTTTGGTTACCCAATAACATGGTTCTTTTTTAGAAGACTGAGAAAGCATTTCTATTATTCTCAATGACTTTTATGATTGTGCCTGGCATTCTGTCAACCATTTAATCACTGCTGAACATCAAAAGATCTCTTAAAGCTAAGATTTTAGCTGTGTAAAACATGTTCTTTTGGGTGCATATAATTTTTAAAGTATTTGTTTCACCTACGAGGGCAAAATAATATTCATTGAGTAAATACTATTTTTCAGGTGTTGTGTTTTTATGTTTCATGTATGGATCATGTTTGATTTAATTTCCACAACAATCCTACATGCAGATATCCCATTTTACAAATAAGGAAAATAAGGCTTGTTAAAATTAGGAAACTTGCCCAGGGACACAGCACATTGCTTGTGAAAGGCAGGGTAAAATTTATGCAGAGCAGCCTGACAGGCTGTTGTTCTTGCCAGTGAGATACACTGCCTCCCTATGGCCATAGTGAAACACAATTTATAAACTGAAATATTAAGATTCAATGTATTATTAAGGTAGGTACTTACCAACTTGGCAGTTTTCGCAAATAGAAAAAGTATACATTGTTTCTGTAAAAATTGGAGGGTTATCATTTTCATCTTCAATTCTAATTAGTAGGGTCAGTGGAGATTCTGTAGAATATCCATCTGGAGTTTCTGCAATGGCAGTTAGCTGTAAAGAAAGCAAAAGAAGGGCAAAAGCAGAAACAGTCTATTAAAACATGTTTCAAAATTGCTTTGGTTTTAATTTGGAGATTGTTCAGCAATGTTTTTTTCATTTGTTATTGTTTTTGTTATTGTAACCTAATGCCAAAGAGATAGTCAAATTCATGGTGTATATAAGCATTTATGTTTAAATTTATCTACCTAATCAAATCATTTCACTTTCCTCAGAATTGATGTACTGATGTTTATGCATATAATAGAATTTTTATTTTTCCCAACAGTCTTAAGGGTTATTTTGTTTTTGTTTAAAAGTTTCAGGTACATGAATTTTATTTGTTTGTTTGTTTGTTTGCTTGCTTGTTTGTTTATTTTTTGAGTCTAGGTCTCGCTATGTTGCCCAGGGTTGTCCTGATCCCGCTGACTCAAGAGATCCCCAGCTTCTGCCTCCCAGTAGCTGGGATTACAGGTGCCCACCACTGCTCCCAGCTACTTTTTCAAGACCAGGTCTCGCTATGATGCCCAGGATAGTCTCGAACATGCGAACTCATGTGAGCCCTGGCCTCTTGCCTCCCAGTGCTTGGATGACAGGTGCGTGCCACCATACCCCTAGCTGAATGCATGGATTTTTTTTTTGGAAGGGGGGGTGGGGAATGCATGGATTTTTAAATACAACTTTCTAAATCTTTTTAAACTAATTTAAAATTTTTCATACCAATTCATACTAGTTTCCCTAGCTTAGTTAACGGGAATATTATAGCATTTTCTATAAATTAGGGTTTTAGTTATATTGATGATTATATTTAAATAATTCTCTTCATAAGAATTTTTTAATTTAATTAGGGGAGCCAGAAATTGTACAAATAAATGACTAAATTATGTGTGGGGACTATAGCTGAGGGGACAAATCAAATAGCGCACAAAAATGAACAATGTAAAAAATAAATTAGAACATATAGTGTATGAAATGTAATCATTTCTCTTGATTTCATAATATAAATTTATCTTCCAATTTTTCTCATCATAGCAATCAAAAAAAGAACACTAGTTACTACAAATGTCATGTTATAGCATTTTTAAACCTGAATAGTTCATTGAAAGTTCATCCATTTACTCAGTAATTTTTTTCTGATGAGAAGTAATTAATTAATCCAAAACATATGTAAAATAATTAAAACTAAGGTAAGCAAAATAAAAAGATCCATAGAGAAATCAAAATAACATCACATTGACTTGTTATAGGCTAATTCTTATTTCATCATGGAAAGTTACACAGGTGATAAAAAGACCTAACAGTCTTAGTTAAGCACTGTCTAAACTCGTTTTTTTATTCTTTTTTGGATTACACACACACACACACACACACACACACACACACATATACATATACTATTTACATCATTGTATACCCCAAAGATCTCCTACCTCCATGTCACCAGTGAACTATCATCTTGATCTCTTATATTCATTCCTCCACTGATTTCACCCTGTCCATACTCTTGCTTGCTACAAGTTCTCTCCATTTGCAAAGACACTGAGGTCTAAACTCTGAATTTCATTGACCTCCTATGGTATCTCCCTCTCTAATATTAGGAGGTGCATGTGTCTTTTCTGTCAACAAAATATTTTTCAAAGTGGTACATTTTTTTCTTTTTAAAAAATAAATAGTAAAATAATAATATCAAGAACAATCTAATAGGATCTACTACCATTTATTCTATGAAATTCATCTAAAAGTCAAGTCTGTGCTATTAGATATAGCAAGAACAAAGATAGCAAACTTAGAAAACAGAAAAGAGTAAATGAACAAAGGATGAGAAGCAAAATACCAAGGCTTAATAATTATTAATAAAGTATATAAATTTTAGACTTTACCTCAAAATACTCATACTGTTCACGATCTATACGATTATTACAATACAGGTTTCCAGAAAGTTTGTCTATACAAAATAAATTTTTAGGTTCTTCTGTAGCTCCACGTCCTCGTATGGAATAGTGTATAGTGTAGTTTTGCGCTGTGTCAGATTGAATCTAAAAAGTAGATATTATATATTTAATAGACAAATTTTTATTTCAGCAAAACTTTTATATATATATAATTATGAAATCATGCTGCTACTTTTATTGCAGTAAATATTCTCCTTTATTTACAATTATGTATAGGTAAAAAAGCAGCAAGGATATAAAGAAGCCTAATATTTAAGAAACTTCAATGGCAAGAGATGAAGAAAATAATGTCATAGTATCTCAGTTTTCAGAATAACTAAAGGCTACATGGTACTGATATGGAAAACTACTTGAGATAGTTCCTATTTTGGAAAATAAAAAATTCTTAGTATAAAAAATATCCACTTGTCAAATTATTAAAAATCTGAATTTTATCTTATATAACATTATTTGAGACAGTGAGTTTAAAGTATCTACAGGGTAGAAACGTGGAAGTGTTGTTTTTTTTTTATTAGTTTTTAGTTTTTCTCAGCATCTTTATTAAAGAAGTTGAGTGGGGGGACATGAATGAGAATGAAAGTGACAATGATATCCTAAAAAAACGTGATTTTCTGATAATTGACTCAGCAAATTTTCTCATTGTTTTCACTCTTTTAATAAAATCCTGACTATATAGTAACCGGACAAGTACAATTAATTTTTAATTTCTTTCTGATTTCACTATGCTCTTCTCTCAGATTAATTAAATTTGTTGATATGCTATAAGAAACTCAAGTCATAAACTGAATGCCAATAGCCAGTGATGGCAGAAGCCAATTATATTTACTAGAATTTCCACTCACTGCTAAAAGGGAGAAAATGTGGGCTCAGTTTTATTGAAGGAGTAAACCTAAAGATATGACATTTTTGTCTTTTGTCATTATGGCAGTTTCTTCCTTGGCTATGCATATTTTAGTTTAGAAGATGTTTGGGGAATTTTCTACAGTATGCCCATGTTATATATCATACTGAGATAAAGACTCATTAAGGAACCATAGGTTTATGAGAGTTAAAAGGATTTAACAGTTTTATAAGTGATCTTTTCATGACTAAAATTTCAAAAAACTATATGCGGGTATAAAAGATACTTATACACATATATTGAAACATAAGATAATATACTTACTAATATGCTAGTAACTAACTTTTTTTAATGTTTGTATGCCAGCACAATTTTAAAAGAGATGGAAACCACAGATTTCCACAATGGAAAGAAAGTAAACTGTACCTGTTGAAGAAAGAGTGGGAAGGGACCCAAGGAGTTTTCCATCACTGAACAAGGAATAGGAGCCCATCTCCTCTTGGCACGTCTCAGAACTTTGTCTTTAGAATGCCTGATCTTCAGCACCACAATGGAGAAGAAAAAATAAAAGTCAGTGACTTTTATTCTCAAACAGTAGGACTCTGATAAAGCATTCTTCTTTCATGAGGATTAACTGGGGATGTAGTACTTGAAAACCAAAGTAAATGCCAAGGCTTGGAAAGATAATAAATACATAGTTTCTCTGTTATCACAGCTATCTGCTTGTAAAAAATAACTTGATAGGAAAAATCAAAGAAAGAGAACTGGAATTGGAAGCTGGAAACAATACAAAAGGAAAAAAAAATTCCATATTGTCATGAGAAAACATAGGAGGTAAGACATGAAAAGAAAATATGTGCAGAGCACGTGCCTTTCTAAATTTGACGACTCTCACATAGCTGTCATAATGGCCAGTGTCAGAATAGAAGTCCTTCCTGTCTTCCTATCTTGAGTGTCACAATGTAATATGCATGTGCCAGTCCAAACCTCAACCTAAAATAGCCTCAATCAGGGAATACAAACTATGCTAAGACCTACAGAGAAAGGTTTTCAAAAGTTCTCTTTGGAAATCAACATAACAGTCAGGAATAAGAAATGCTTTTGGTGTCTAATCTCAAGTTGTCTTGCTTAAGATCTTAATTTCTCCTTTCAGGTTCCAAATGAAAAGGAGTAACAAGTTGTCATAATCTATGTTCCATAACCCTTTTTTTGCTAACCACCGTTGAATTATGTTTTTTTTTTCTTCTTTTTCAGGTTAAACTATCTCATATATTTTCTTATTCCACTACCAAGAATATGTATCTTCCCTGGTAATTTTAGTTACACCCGAAGAACATACTTCATTCTATTTCATTTTCATACCATAACATACCTCTGTTTGGTGCTCTAAAACAACAAGTATTTTTCTCTCTTCTTGGCTGTCAGTGTTGGAAAGCAATATAGTAAAATTTCTTTTTTCCGAGGACAAAAAAATAGCTTTTGTTGTATACACTGAGCCATCTTCAAGGATTTGGAAATCAGGATCACTTGAATAAATTAAATTTGCAGACTTCAAGCATTCCTTCAGGTTAACTGTAGAAAATATACATATCATTGTTTGTAAGATAAATGTCTTAATACGTAATTTTAACAATAAACTATGCATTTGGGGGAGGAGTCAAAAACAGAATTATGCTATTTGAAAATTTTGCATTTTTCAAGGAAATATGAAATGATATTGTTATGTAAGGTGATTAAACACATACATGACTTCTGATATATAACTTGCACCTTTTAGAGAGACATCTATCCTGAAATAAAGTTATGTTAATTACAGTGCTTTGGATATTGAAACTGACAAGAAATTTTTTTTACTTATTGACTAACATTAGCTATGGAGTTAGACATGAGATCATCTGAAGTTAAATAGAATCTACATGATTAATGTAGGCTGCTACTAAACCATTACTGAGCTTTTAACATCTATTGTTAAAATTTATATTCTATGTTCCTGTCAGTTTGATCTTTTCTTAAACATCTGAGTTCTGTGAAAAAATGAATTGATAAAAATCAATATGTGGCAACAAATGTTAATAGGTAAAAAATCCAAAAACATCTTAAATTCAAGAAATAGTTTTAATATCACTTTCACCAAATCATATAACATACTTATCTAATGTAAATACGATTATTTTATTATTCAGACTAAATTTTTATATTCTTGATCTAATCATGTTTCCTAATAAACACTGTTTGCTTCATCTACTATATATTACAAATTATAATAGTTTTAAGTATTAGCTATATTGCCATTACTCTTCTAAAAATTAAATTATTTTTAAAAGATCGCATAAAATTAGAACTAATCATTTTTATAGAAAATTCTTACCTCTACCAACAAATTTCTCAGCATGTAATTCAGAGGGAATATGTAGAGTAACTTTTCTGCAGGCATCACAAGCAATTGTTAAGATCTAAAATATAAAATAAAAATAATGCATAAAAATCCCTTCTAATGTGTATATAGTTTACAACAATTAATAATGTGTATATTTATAAATCACCTTATATAACTAGCAAAATAAAATAAAAAACACATGCTAGAGTGAAAAAAAATCAGAAAAAATTGTACTGAATGGAAGAATAAAGCAGTAAACTAAAAGTTGTGACTCCTCTTTCACAAAACATGTGAACCCAGAATTGCTGACCTTCTTGCACTTTGTTTCCTATTCTGCAAAATATGGTTAAAAGCATAGTGGAACCAGTGACAAACCATGTCAGAGAGCATTTAAAGTGTTCATCAGTGCGAAGAAGACTGCATATACAGCATAGGTATACAAAAAGAACAAAGCAAATTGATTCAATTTACTTTTAACTTGTCTGTGAACTGTAATTTCCAAAAATAAATTCTAAAGCTTTTTAAAAGCATTAATGTACTCCCATGGAATGATCTGAAGAGTATCAGTTGATGTATGTCCCCCCCCACACACACTATTTTTTAATGATTTTTTTTTTTTTTATATCGGTTAGTATTTTGGTGATACAAGACCTCCCTCTTCAGGTGTCATACCATAGTACACCCACCACCAAAGTACCCATAGCCCTCCACCAGCCCCTTGAAAACACATAATTTTGAAACATGAACTTATTTTAAAGGTACACCTCCTCATACACGAAAGCTGTGATCATCTAGAAAATATTTCACTTAAATTTTTAAATGTGTTAATGATGTATGATGAACCAACTCCAATACAAGACATTTTAACGTCCTGAAATTTAATTCTCTGAAACTTTAAAATGGAAGCTCTAAAAGACAACTATTCCTTGTAGTTAACTGGAAAACAAGATATGTAATTATAATTTACACTGCTTTTTCAATCTATAAACATAAATTAAAAATATAAATATTTGGATTAAAATTTTTGTTTCCATACACATTAAAGAAATTTTAATTCTTCAATTTAAATTACTACAATGAATCAGTTAAAGCAGAAATTATGTTTAATTCAGAAACAGGATGAATACAATTATAGAAACTATTTGATTAGAAATTAAAAGATGAGAGCAATAGTCACTAACTGTGTAATCAAGAGAGTAAGAGTACAATCAGATAGCTGAGAATCTCAGCTTCACGTTATTAAAGTCACACATCTACTTATTCATTGAACCAATATTTATTAGATGCTTGCTAGGTGCTAGGTAGTCTTCAAATGCTACAGCAGTGAACAAAACAATGTGCTTAACTCTGTGAAGATTATATAATGAGAGACATAAAATTAATACACACATGAGCAAAAGACACAATGCCAATGAAGAGGATAAACTTTCTAAGAAAATTACAGCACAAAGTGAGTGATGAAAGAGGGATGAACTAAAGCTTTAATGAAATGAGGAAGCAAATAGATCACTGAGGATATGTCTTCTGATAGAGCACAAACAAACCAGAACAAGGGATCTGGAAGGGGACTTCTCCTGGTGTACTTAAATAACAAAATGAGATTTTAAAAGTAAAGCACAGTGAGGTTAGAATAATACAAGGTGATAGCAAAGTGACAATCAGGTATATCACAAAGGCTATGTACAAAAGACAATACTAAGGAGTGCAAATTATATTCTGAGTGATAAAAGAGTCAAATACAGGTTTGGAAGCTACAGAATGGAGTGTGATCTGCACTTAGAAATCATTCTGGTAACAGTATGAGAAGACTGCAGCAATATAAGGATGGAAGCAGGAAAGAAATGACAAAAATCTAAGAGAAGAAGGGCAATGTGAACTAAGAAAATGATAGAGAAGGTGAAAAATAGTTGAAGTAAGAAAATAATATGTGTAACTCTATTCTAGACATCCATCCATTCATGCATTCAACAAATAGTTATTGAATCTCTACTATGTACCAGACATAAAGCAATGAACAAGATCTTCCTGAAACATTCAATTGTATGGTAAGACATATTTGTGATTTCAATAGAGTAGGATAAATGCTGTGATAGAGAAAGACAGAGCACTTGGAACTAGCCTCCTCTAAGAGGTAGATGATGTCACCTGAAGAGTAGCTACAAATTTGCCATGTCAAGAGTTGGCAGAGCTTATGTATTCCAAACACAGGAACAGCAAGTGGAAAGGCACAGAAATGGTACAGACCTGAAAATGAAAGTGCGTAAGATGTGCGTAAGAGTAATCATCATGAATTACCATGGGTTCAGAGAGTAGGTATGGGACAGATTCTGAAAAGCATTAACAAAGTATATAGACTTTTTCCCTAAAGATACTGAGAAACCAAGGATTTGCCTTTCATAGATAAATTTAGAAGAATTTGAAGGTCATTTTCAGCAGCCTGGAGAAGAGATTAGGGAGAGACTACTTTTATTTCTAAGAATGTCAGCTAAGTCATTAAGACAAACCTTTTCAAAACAAAAATGATGATAAGTTTTGTTTTTTAATATCCTAAAGCATCTAGCAAGCAAATTCCTAGGCAATAATAGGATAAACTAGAACAGAGACATCTTCTGATCTGAAACAACTTTGTCACATTAAAGAGAGATCAGAGGAATTCTTAACACTTTAAGTTCTGAAAAAATTCTCCTACTTTAATCAAGGACCCCACATGCAAAACTTCAAGCTAGCCTATGTGTTCCACACTGACATTGCTTGATGTATCCTGGATCTTCAAGTCATTAGAATAAAAATGCTTGGATTTGGATACCACCATAAATATTAAAAGACATTTGACCAACGTTAATAAACATTCTTATGTATAATTTTATATATTATATATATTGTATTATATATAATAGTCTCAAAAATAGGGACAATATTGTACTTCTTCAATATGATTTTTATATTGTAATCACAATATCAATAGGAAGGTAGTAAAGGCAGCCCTCCTAAATTCAGAAGCAAGCTAGATTTTCCAAGGTCATCATTTATAGTAAACAATGTAAACAACATTCAGTTATATTAGGCAAGAGGAAATACTGATGATACATGAAGTAGAAAGAAGTAGGAGAAAAAAAATTTCCATTTGCATTTGATATGATTGAAAATCCAAGCAAAACAAATACATTATTGTACAATGTTATTGTAAAACAATAAGAAAATTTTAGTAAGTCAGAAGAAATAATTATTAAAATACAGAAATCACTTGGTTTTCACAAATCTGAACACATATATACAAAATTCTACTTCATCTACCTAATGTAAAACCTCATACACATAAATTAAGAATATCATGGAATTTTCAAATTATTCCATTATTTTTCAAACACTACAAGGCTAGAATACTAGAGAGTAAACTTATCAAGAAACATGTACAGAAAAATCTGAAAAAAATTCTGATGGACACACAATCTACGTGTACAAAAACAAAGATGTGTCACTATTTTAGAAAGGAAAATTCAACAACAAAAATGTATCCATTCTCACTTAATTAAATTATAAATATAACCCCAGCATAGATTCTAACAGTATTTTGGGTGGAACCAGACAAGTTAGCCAAGTGGTCAAAAGAAAAAGTAAAATAACTTTCTGCACAATTCTCAGCATGCTATCTCACACTATATTCAGATTATTGAGTCATGAAATTGAAAAATCAAGTCATTATAACAGGGACAACAATATTACATGATAGAAAGGAACATTTTTTAAAATAAATAAATGGCAAGCTATAAGTCTTAAGAGATTTTATGAAGTCTCAATAATTAAACAATGCAGGACAGGGATATGTATAGAGAAAGATATTTTCCAAGTCCATGTTCATGTTGGATTTCTTTCTAATTTATAAGAGCTTTTCATGTTTATCAGCTTTTAAAAATAAAATTTGCAAATTTTTTTTCACTTTATCAGTTACTTTGTGACTTTGCTAATCATATCTTTGTTTCATTTTATTTATTTTTTTGCCAAGGAGGTGTGTGTATATTTTAATATAATTGATTTTCTCAGTCTCAATATCTTTTAAAATCTGATTTATTAATGAGTATCCTGGTTCCAAATTTAAATAAGAATTCACCATGTTTTCTTTGACTCTCTTAAAATACAGAAATCACTTAGTTCTCACAAACACATATGCACAAAATTCTACTTCATATGCCTAATGTAAAAACCTCCTACATGTAAATAAATAAAATCATGGAATTTTCCAATTACGTTTCAAAGCACTACAAAGTTACACCGGTATATAGGGTAAAATTAAGAAGAAACATATATAGAAAAACCTAAAAAATATTCTAAAAGATGCACAGTTTACATGTACAAAAACAAAGATGTGCTATCATATGTAACATAAATTGTCATATGTTACATTTCAATCTTTCATCCTTTTGGAGTTTTCTGTGTTGCCCCGCATGTGATATGGACTCAACTTGATGTTTTTCAAAATGCCTAAATAAATTATTTTCAATACACACACACATACAAACACACCCTCAATGATGTGACATATGTGATAAGAATTCAATTTAATGTTTCTCAAAATGCCTAAATTAAATAGTTTCACCACACATATACATCTCAGTGATGTGCTATGTCATCTATCATAATAGGGCAGAGAAAACTATTATTATCTACCAAAATTAGAGTTACATTTTTATTTATCGAACTTATTTTTCTCATCTTTTTTACTGATAAGCCTACACATATAGGGAACAGAAGTAAAGATATCCATGAAATATTTATTTGTAGATTTAATGGGGTCTAATGAAGGATTAAAAGAGAAGAGCACTAAAGAAGGAAAAACAGCTTCCAGACTTCCAACTTGTTGTAACAAGGTGAGTGGTAGTGTCATTTATTGACATACAAGACCTTGAAGAAAAGCAACATTGTTTGGGAAGATGATAAATGCTTTGTCACGTGTGACAGTAGGCAGAAAGACATAAAGACTTATTGTTCAATGAAGATATCGTAAATAGCAATAAAACTTAATAAGTGTGTAAATTTACTAGCCATATAAATTTAGCACCAACATCCTATTTTATGGGACAGAACCTAGAGTGGGATGTGTGAATTTGAGTTGTTAGGAAGATCAAAAGCAAAACAAACAAACAAAAAAAAGTGATTTTCAAGAATTAGAAAAAAATCACAATCTGCAAGGTGGAATTATATAGAGAAATAATTGAAGATCTCAGAGAAATTTTATTAAGTTTAAGCAAAAAAACAGAGTTCAAATGGTTAAGACAGCTTGTAAGGTGATACAATAACAGGAAGTGTGGAGAAGCTGATTCATGGAATGGTGGAATTCTTGGTAGTCTAGGGAGGTGGAAATTCATAGGATAATCCCCGTACCTTTCTTATTCAATATCTTGTGCTCAAACAGTCTTTGTATCTCTATTACACTTGAGGATTCACAGTCATAGTGTCCATCTGAGGCTGGTGGAGAATTCTTTGCAGGGACAAGCACACAGGCACCCAAACAATCTGGACTCACACCAAACTTTTCAGTTAGAATTAAGCAGAGTCACACTCGCTGACAAAGCCAGCACTAGTTTCCTTTTTAACCAACTTGTGGCCTGTTAAACTCAGAAATTAAGAAAGGCCAAGGAGTAGGAATCATTCAATTATATCTCCTCTCATACAATGAATGAGGTGACACACAGAAAGTTGTCTGTAAGTAAATAAATATCATTGCCAAGGGTTTTATCAGGTTTTTCAAAGAGCAAAAGCTAGTGGTAAAATAAGTGGTCATTTTATTGGAAATCTGACCAAAATGTATTTCTTTCATCTGTTACATATCTTGTGACTTTTACTTATTTCATTTTTCATTTTCTCAATTGGCAAATGTTAAATACTGAATGTCCCTAAGAATTCAGCTAAGGATTTGAAGTTTATTGAGCTCCTGAGGAAAGATAGTCTAATAACAGTAACGACCGTAATTTCATGTTTTTTTTTTAATTTAAGGACTTTTCTATAAAATAACAGCAGCAGCAAAGAAGAGAAAACTGTCAAAATACTTCAGCCACCCATTCCATCTCTCCCAGAAAGAATCTTCCTTCTAGCTGTCTGTTTTGTGTCCTTCGGGGTTGACTAGATTCCCAGCGACTGAAGTTGAACACAAAGGGACACTTCTGAGTTGAAGATTGAAGGTTACTATTCACATCTGGTTTATTTAACTTTTCTGCTTTCAGCGACCCAAGTATGTGGGTCTGGGGGGTTGGGGGGGGGCTCCCTCACATTAGATTCCTCATCCCCCAAGGTGAAATCAAGTCTCTTCTGCCAGTGGGGGGTAGGGGGACTGTACAGCCCCAAATAAGGTCACCTCCTATCCCTCCCCGCTCGGGGTGAATGGGGTTACGTTATTGTCTTCTGTAAAGAGGGAACGAGTTTGCAGTCAGCGGGCTGGGGGCGGGAACAGAAGGTGGCAGTGGGGAGGGGGCAGAAGAATCCCGATACCGCTGAGAACCAAGAGATTAAAACATCATTTCCCCAAAGATTCAGAAGAAAGTAAGGTGACAAGCAACGGGAACGGCACACCCCGCCTCCCCGCACAAACACACTTAGAAGAATCCCCCTAAAGGCGCAGAGTCAGTGGCCCGACCCGGCAGGGGATCTGCCCCTTCCACGTTCCAGAAACAGGAGAGGTTGTTCCCCTCCCCAGGAATTTCGAGAGGCGCCGGGGAACAGCAACTCCCCGCTCGTACCCAGAGGCCACGATTTCAGATGGGCGTTTGCGACCGGTGCGGCGGCCTCCGTCTGCCGGCGCCCATGACGTCTACCAGCCACCCGGCCACCTGCGCGACCGGGGGACGGCGGCGCCCAGGTGGCGAGACTTTCGGCGTGTCCTCCCCCACTCCGACCAGCTCCATTAGTTCCAGCCAGTCCGAAGCCCATCAATCCCACTTGGCCAGCCGCCCCCATCCACCCCGGCCCCAAGAATGCCCCCTTCTCCCCTGGGATCAGGACTGCGTCCGGAAGCGGGCAGCCGGCCGGGGCGTCACTCACCGCGAGGGTCAGCAGCAGCCGCGCGCCGAGGGCTCCTCTCCCGGAGCGTGTGGCTCTGGCCGCCGCCATGGGAGGACTCGGGGCAGGACGGCCGAGGCACCCGGAGGCCGGGGTGGGACGCGCGTCGGGGCGAAGGGCAGGCTGGGCCTGCCTTGAGGGAGGAGTACGAGGCGGAGGCAGCGGAGCGCGGGGAGTCTCTATTCTGAGCCGTCTGCCTCTCACCCAAGGGGCTTTTCCTCTGGCCGAGGGTGGGGCCCCAGGCGCGTCCGAAAAACACTGAGCGGCCCCTCCTTCTTAAGTTGTTAAGTCTTCATTTCTTTCGGAAGGCGATGGTGGGAACTCCCTCCGGCCGCCACCCTTTTACCGGCGCAGGGTGTTTGTCAGCCGCGGACTCCACCTCTGCGCCCCATCTCCCCCCGCCCCGACTTCGCCCGGAGGATTAGCAGCTGGCCCAGCCCAGCCGAAGCCCTGACTGTACAAAGACTCATTCCCCGGAGCGAGCGCGCCGCCGCGGGAGGCTCCGCTCCGCCCGGTGCGCTGACCTCTCGACCCGCTGGGGGTCCTGCCCGAGGGTCAGTTCGGGAGCCACCGGCACTGAGGTTGGGTGGGACAGACGCACTGGCCGTCACAGTCGCCTGAGGCCCACCTGTTAGAGGGCTCATTCCAGGGAGATTTTACAATTCCCAGACTCTTTTTCCTGGAATGAATAACTGCAGATATCTAAGGGTGGTTCAGATACGGATCTCCTCTCTGAAGAAGACCTTTCATGAGGTCTTCTTCGGTTTTATATGTTGCATGTACATATTTCATGTCCCATGTGACAGTGGTACTGAGAATCACCATAAGCTAAAAACAAACTATATAAGTGAATAAGAGAATCCATGCTACCGCTCTAAAACTAAATCAAGGATAAATTGACTCAGAAGCTACGGGACTTACATGTTGCCTAAATATGGTCTACGGAGCCGGGCACGGTGGCTTGTGCCTGTAAACTTCAGCCTATGAAGCGGCTGGGGCTAGGGATCGCGGTTCGAGTCCTGCTGGGGCAACATAGCGAGATGCAGTCCCCAAAGAATAGCTGGGCTTGTTGGCGCACACCGGTAATCCCAGCTATCTGGGAAGCTGAGGCTGAGGGTTGCTTGAGTCTGTGGTACCCCGGGCAACGTAAGCCTGCGGTTCCACAGGCAAAAATAGTGAGACCTAGTCTCAAAAAATATATGAATAAATAAATATGGTCTACGGATTTTCTCTAAACCCGCAGCTGTCGCAATTGTAGTCCACCACTGATTTTCCTGTTTTTTATTTCCTAAATTGAATTCCTGGACCCTAGTGAAAATGCCACTCTTCTTTGCTTAGCCACAGAAGCATTGTTCATGGTGGAAAATGAAGAATGTGGTAAAAATTTCTTTTGGATTTGAGGTGTGCTTCAACTGGATGATTTATTGCAGCACTCAACCTGGAAGATTAAATTTGAAAGCGGTATGCTTTCAGCCCTTCAGAAAGCAATGACAGGGCATTCTGACTCATTCTTCTGGACCTCTTTTCAATTACTGACTTAAACCACGGAAGTCTGACCACAAAGGAGAAATTTACCTGTTCCACTTCATTTGGATTGTCTCAGGGCTGTTTGGAGAAACCTGTTTGAAAAATCAACCTTGACATTCACACCATTTCGCTTCTTGAAAACAGGTACCATCCTAAGAGCATGGTACAAACAGCCAAATGTATTGTGATATTGAACATATATTGAAATTCAAAATTAATGTCAAACAGTAAATGCCTTACCCACTACGTATTAGACCTGTGCTCCATTTTATTAGTGAGTGACACATAATGAGCTGTTCTGTAGCCTCCCTCTTCGTACAATTTATCATTGAAACTTTGCTAGTAAAATAAACCAGGATCATCAGCATGAGACTAGAGTTGACACCTTTATGTTTCCATATTTTTTAACCCCCAGGTTTTTCCAACAATGATTTCATGAACACACCTCATTCTACTAATGATGACATCATGATCTTTACAGGAAACTTCCCAGAGGATAGCAAAGCATGCAAGTTTCAGGTTCTAGAATTCTGGTTAGGCGTTCATCATAACCCATGACTGCAGGCCATTCCCAAGCCTTTACCTATGTTCTAAATGCTAATGCCTTAAGAGTGGCTCATGTTTTTCCCTCATTCCAGCAGAGTGTGGAAAGGCACTTTGAAAATAATTCCTTTGAACTATTTCCATCTTTCACACTTGGTATCTGAGGTTACTAAAATGGTGAAGTTAACAAAGTAAGACTTATACAAAGAAAACATTGTTCAAGAAAATAGGAGCAATATTGCTAAATTAGAAGGAACAAATGAAAACATATCCCCTGCTCTGCTCATGGACTGAGAGGTCAAACTGTCAAAAGGCAGTCCTACCCAAAGCAATAGATAGATCCAACACCATTCCTATCAAAATTTTAATAGCAAACTTCGAATAAATAGAACAAAAATTTCTTAAATCCATATGGAATGACAAAAAACACCGAATATTCAAAGTGGTACCAAAAAAGGGAGTGGGGGGGGGTGGCAGCCCACTTCCAGTCTGCAAACTATCTATGCTATAAAGCTATAATTATCAAAACACCATGGTATTACCACTAAATAGACACACAGTTCATTGGAATAGAATTGAAAATCCAGAAATCTGTAGCTGTATGAACAGTCAATCTTAGGAAAGCCTTTTCAATAAATGGTGTTGGGAAAACTGGACAACTATATCCAAAAGATTAAAACTAAATGATTATTTCAAGCCACACACAGAGATTAACTCAAAATCAGTAAAATGCTTGGATGCAAGACCTGAAAACATGAAATACACAGAAGAAATATAAGCTAAATATTCTGTGACATCAGCGTCAGAGCAGTCTTTGTAGATTTGTCTCTAGAAACAAGAAAAACAAAAATGTGTTTTACACACACATATTTGTGTGTGTGTGCGTATTTGGGACTACATCAAACCAAAAAAACTTCTGCACAGTAAGAGAAACTATCACTAAAACAAAAAGATACCCAAATGAATGGGAGAAGATATTTGCACACCATATATCTGACATGGGGCTGATGTCAAAAACCTAAAAAGAACACATACAACTCAACAAATAACCCAATTAATAAGTGGGTATAAGAAATAAATAAGCACTTTTCCAAAGAAGAGCTACAGAAAGTCAACAGGCATATGAAAAAAATGTTTATTGTCACACCATTAAGGGAAATGCAAATCAAAACTACAATGAAATGCTTCCTATTACTACGTAAGAATTATCCATACTGAAAAGATAGAAAAAAAGTGCTGGTGAGGATACAAAGGAAAAAGAACTCTCTTCCACTATTGGTGGGGATTTGTGCTGGCTTGCCCCCTCTGGAAAACAGTATGGAGTGTTCTCAAAATATTAAAAACGGTTTTGCCATTTCTACTCTTACAAGCAAGGAAAACAAATTGTACTCTTAGATATCTACCTGAAGAAACATATACACTAATTGAAAGAGAAATATGCACTCTGATGTTTACACTATCCAAGCTATGGGTAGATAAGCTAAGTGCCTAAGTACTGAGAAATGGATCAGGAAAGTATGATATATGTACACAGTGCAGTATTACTCAGTTATCAAAATAATAAACTCTTGTGATTTGTAGCAACATGGTTGGGACTACAGGGGACTATTCTAAGTAAAATAAGTGACAAAGAGAAATACAAATATTGGAAATTGTCATTTATATGTGGAATTTAAAGAAACCAAACAGAGAATCAAAGTCAAATTAAAATCTAAGAGAAAAGCTGATAGAAAGTTGACTATCAGAGAGGAAGGGAGAAAGAGGTAAAAGCAAATTGGTGATGGAGTACAATGGACTATGGTGGAAAACTATGGGTTTCTTGGTGGTGGGTGTGATGTGGTAAAAAACGTGAGCAGGAAGAGCCTATAGTTCTACTACACAATAATGTAAACCAATGTTACCTCTATAAATTTACTTTTAATTAAGTGTTGGGTCTTTTTGTTTCATATTAAAGTGTTTTAAACAAGGAAATAAAATACAAGCTACAACACCTGATTTTTTCATGTATTTAAATTAGAATACATGCTTGCTGAAATTGACTGCTCTATAATGCAGTTTTGAAACAGGTAGAAATTCAAAGAGCAATATAATGGGGATAGAAGGATAACTTAGAGAGATTAATTTTAAAATCATATTTCAAAATACTTCTGACTTGACCTGGTTTCCCAATGTGCTAGCAGAAAGTTTTCATAGACCAAAAGTCTGGAACAACTTCCTTCCTGTCTTGGACCACTCAAGAAACCTCCCAGGATTCAGCATTCCCGTTTGTCAAGATAATTAAGTAACAGTAATGCTGGTTGTTGTTGATGGTAGCATCTCGAATTAAACTGAGTATACTTCCTGTGGGTGATTTTTTTATTTTTTGAGAAAGTGGATATTTATTACCAGATAGAAAGTCAGAGGATATAAAGCTAAAACCAAAGTAGCTCTTAAAGTATTAAAGAAAATGCAACCCAAGGCCCAGGGGGCAAATATCTGCACCCTAGCTTCACAATTTTCAATTTTCAAAAGTTACTTCATCACTGATGTGTATAGACAGTTTCTCCCAATCTGTATGGCATCCACCAGTCCTGGGTTCTTGGGAGGAGAAATTCAGAGCTCTAAATGATCGTTGGAGCAAACGCATCTATCAAACATTATAACACAAACTGGAATCCAAAAGAAGGAAAACAGACCTAAGAGGAAAAAAATAAGGATATTTTCTAATTATTTTATAGGTGAAAGTGAAGAAGAAAATGATCACAATAAAATGAGCACAACTCAAGTATTTACCCATCAGAGTTGTCATAGATTAAATGATAAGGTGCTTGAAAGACAGACATTGGGAAAAAAGCCTATCATATTCTAAATGCTCCTTAAATGTTAGCTAATATTGGTGTCCCTCTGATCCACCTCCATACTGTTCTTACATTCCCCATTTCCATATAACTATAGCCCACTCACGTCACCCAGACCACATATCTCAGTGACAGCTCACTAGTTCCTGTTCTTCTAGAGAGAGCCTCTCCTCCCATTCTACTCTAGGTTGAACCATATATTATTCATTCACCATTTCGGCCTCTTCAATGCCCTCCCCTCAATAGGACTCTGACCTTGTCTGATGCAAGTATACTAAATATACAATACTAATATGAGAAACCACAATTGATGTTAATCTTTCATTTCCTGAAAATTTGTACCAATTTTGTCCAAAAGACCTTTTTGTAATGGAAGAGAAACTTTAAATGTTGTGCTGTCCAATAAATAGAATATTTATTTTCTCATGCCATCTATGTATCATTGAAGTTATTTTTTCAAAATTGGTATCAATATAGTATACTAATCAAACTCAACTTCCATTACATTCAAAGTATATTTTGAATAATATTTTTGAATAAATAAGGGATAGTATGTGAAATAAGCTAACTCTTATTACAACATTATTATTCCATGTCATATATCCTCAATAAAAACGAGTCAATGAGTGGATTTCAAGGCAATTGTAATGAGCGGGACCAGAGATGGTTCAGCATGCTCATCCCACCTTTAAGAGATGTCACTGGCAGGTGTTCCCCCAAGTCATGTTAGCGATAAAGAGCCTTAAAAACTACACAATGTTCATGTGTTTGCTTCATTCATTCATTTATTCATTTCACAAGTATTTTTCAACCATCTACCATGTCTCAGACATTGTTCTTGGCAGTGAAAAGCTAAAGTGCACAAAAATATAGGACACATACTCAAGGTAAATGGCTAAAGAAATATAAAACAACTGGGAAAAACAAACACTCCATTTGAGACTGATGTCATGAAGTTTGGTGCTTCATCTCAAGTTAAGTACAACACAATTCTATAAAAATTATTTGTTAAATATGTTCATGAATATGTTACTTTCTTCTTAAATGGACCTAAAAACAATAAACTCAAGACTTTGTTAGAAAACCTTGTCTAGAACATACTTGCTCTTGTCTCTTCTATAAGCACAGTCCCCCTGCTTCCTTGCTTGCTGTGCATGCATTCTCGTTGGTTGGCTTCTTCCACTCAGACTTTAAATATTGTCCACACAAACACAGATGTGCTTTGCAGACCTTTGCACTGGGGAGGCTCCGCCTTTCACAGCATTTTGTATGGTTCTCCTCTGCTTGGAACTGTTTGCTGTTCCTCTAACCTGATTAACTTCCTTTTATTTTCTCCCCTACTCAGTCAAATATTCTCTGATCAGGTCACTTCTCCCACATTAAACAATCACCTTTTTAGAGCCCTTGTCACAGTAACAGTGTTAAATTTGTTGAGAAATTATTTGATTAGTATTTGTTTTTCACCAAAGACTACATTTTCATAACTGCAGTCACCTATCTCTTTTCAGTTACCATTGTATCCTCAGCAGTGTCCACTATAACTCCAGCATATGATAGATACCTCATTCACCTATGAAGAATGAGTGAACAAGTGAATAAAAGTTTATTGACTTCTGAGCAATTTTTGAAGAAGAAAGTTTTGCTTTCCGTTTTATATTTCCAAAATTCTATTTTCCCTTTCTATTTCAATATTTACTTACCTATTAATGTCCAGTAAAATTTGGCAGGGTGAGAATTCTTAATCTAGTCTCAAACATGATGGGCCTGCTTTACTGTATTTATAAAAATATGAGTTGGGAAGTATTTTGTGTGTGTGTGTTATCCATAAGAACACACAAATAGGCTGCTGGGTTTTAAAACTGAACTCAGAGAAAGACCAGTATATAAACAGAAACTTAATATCTGATAAAAGTGTTGGCCACACACATCACTATAAAGGGGGAAATAATTCAATAGTAGCCTTAGGAAAGCAAGCTCAATATCAGGGAAGAGCAAAACTGCCCTCTACTAAACACCATATAACAAGAGACTTCCAGATGTGTTAAATTTTCCTGTGGTGCTAACATCATAAAGCTGATAGAGGAATATAGAAGAATATCTATGTGAACTGAGTACAGTGAAAAGCATATACCATAAATGAATAAAAAGGATGAATTTGATTACATTAAAATTCAGACTTTCTATCAGACAAAGTTTGTCCTTTTGTCACTTCAGCCCTTCATAGTTGCTAAAAGCAGGTTACTTTCTCTCTTTTCAAGCAGTGGTACTTGCTTTGACTAAGTGGATTCTTAGCTCCTAGCCTATGTCATGAAACTCAAATGCTACCTGGAGAAAATATGAAGTTATCTTATAAAAGATAGACTCACTTTTCTCCTCTTTTCTGTTTAGAATATTAACCGCTCTAGAGCTCATTGATTATGAAACTTTCTGATCTCTGCAAACAGATCATTTCTATTACAATCTTCTAGTGGGTGTTGATGAGATTTAATGGATAAAATAAACAGGACTTCAAGATTAACCCAATCCAATTGTTCCATTAATCATCCATGAGAAAGTATAACCTGTCACTCACATCAGCATGGATGAAACTAGAGGACATTATACTAAGCATAATTAGCCAGATGGAGAAAAACAAAGACTCTATGTTCTCACTTGTACATGATATCCTAAAGAAAAAAGCAAGTTAAAATCATAAAATCAGAGTAGAATGGTAGTTGTCAGGAGATGAAGATTGAGGATGTTATATGATTGCTGGTCAAAGGGTGTATTTGTGTACTTGAACTTTGATAAGAGAGGTGTAGGGTAAGTGAGTTTGGTCAGTTTTCTTTTTCCTCCATTGACCTGCATAACCAACACCTGGGATATTGCATTCTCGCCATGATTGTGTGGTCCAGTGGGTGTGGACATGTATAAGTGTGCACACCTGGGTCTAGGAGAGAGGGGATAAAGGGATGCAGAGATAGAGAATACACATGCACATGAAAGAACAACACACACACACACACACAGAGCCCTGAGAGAGTGAAGGTCCATGAAGGTCTGGGGGACTCACTACCTCCTGGCCCCACCCCAGCCTTCACCCTGCCCTGCCTATCTTGTGTGTTGTGTAACTATTGAAGGAATAACAACTAATGAACCTAGGGAGATTGGTGAGCCTGATGCTTGCATGGCAATGGGCATCAAGGACAGGCCAGTTGCTTCTACAAGAATATACCTTAAACATACAAAAGGAAACTATGAGTTGACAGATGGGTTAATTCACCAGATTATGTTAATTATTTCACAATTTATTTAACAAATATTATATCATGTTGTATACTTCATATATATATATTATGTATTTTACATGTATATATAAAATATCATGTATTAGTTATAACTTAATGAAACTGAAAAAAAAATTGTTTAGTTCTCAAACATTTACTAGGCCAAAGACTGGGTTATTATTCCTTGCTTATACCCATCTTAGGTCCAGGCTCCACAGATTGGCCTTTTTAGAAAACAGTGAAAGAAAAACCTATTTAAGTATTTCAAGTCTTTCCTAACCCCCTCAGAACATGTTCTTAATACATAACAACCAGCTTTAAGATCTTTTCTTCCCCTAGCTGACTATTTCAATATTCCCAACACTCTTCACTGCTGCTTCCTAAAAAATTTAAAAGTACCTTTGGTCCTAATGGAATAAGAATATTATTAGGGCGTTGGTGGTAAGCATGGTATGGAGGCGTGCATTTGTAGAGGTTTAAACCTATAATCCCAAGAGCTGATACAACAGTGTAAACTTTACTTCAATAAACAACTTGAAAAAAGGGAACTGTACCTCTTTGCTACTTCTTGGTTTCTTATTTCTCAACAATCACATAAAACAAACCACTTCCTCATTCTCTAAGCTTTTCTTTTTATCTTCTTCCCTTTCTTTAGTATAATTCTAACCCTTTCTTTCACTTATTTTATTTCACTCAATAGTACTACTCACTGACATATTACTAGTTAGCTTAATGCTATTAATAAAACAAAAGCAAACACACAGAAACCACAACCTAGAGTGGAAGGATTGGGGAATGAAGAGGAAGAAAAGAGTTCCAAGTAGCTTTTCCCTCATTGTGCAGACCAAAGAAAAGATGTTTTGCATATTCATACCAATAAAATATGTATTATAACACTAGATAAACAAAAACTGTTTCTTGTCCTAAAAGTACCTCCGTACATAGGGATGACTACATGGAAGTTAAATAATAAAGAGTATGCCCTTTCTTGCCAACTATGAGATAAAGAATATCATCTGGAAAGCCATAAATACAAGTTCAGAATGTCCCAAACTGAAGCCACACATTTTCCAAGACAAAACTGCTTTGTTTTGTTTCTCATTGTAATTAATGATTTCATGATCCTCTCACTTATCAGGAAAGAAACCAGAGAGTCATCCTAGACATCCCATCTCTGCCTTGCCTTCACATTCCAACTGTTTCTAGTTTCATTGCTTTTTCTGACCCCCTACATTGGTCCTCCAACCTATCCTTCGCAATAGTGGTTTTCAAGTTGCTATGTTGAATGCTACTAGTTTTTATCTTCTATTTCTTCTGTTTTACTTTTGATTGTTGTTTTTCTTGTTTACTTTGCTTTTGGGCTTGGTAGTCCCTACTTTTACACCAATTAGAATGCTTCCTTCTACCTGTCACAGGGAGATTTCTCTAACTTCCCCAGGTACAGGAAGGCTCTTCAAGTCTGTGCACAGGCAGGTTTCTATATTTGCTATTATCACAACTAACCATAGTGTTGTATGTAACTATTTGCTTTGCAAATACATCTCCTTTGGAGTGGATTAATGTTGTATTTTTAGCTTGTTCAGATAATTGTAGAATTCCAGATTTGATATGTTCTTGAACAAGGGGTGTATTATGTTGTTAATAACAAAGATAAGGACAACAGGAAAGTGGTAGTTTTTGAAAGCAATAACTAATTTGCTTTTTCAGATGCTGAGTTTGAGGTTTTATGCATCATAAGCCTGGAAATAATTAATAACCAATATGGATGTGGAATTCAAAAGAGACATCCAAATAAAAGATGCTATCTTGACTATTATCCATATACAGATAGTTAGGGTAACTCCAAGAGATTGCTTAGCTTCAATCTGTCTATTTAACCCATTGATTCTGGTGTGTAGAGGATTGTTGTGAGGTAAGGACAGCGATATTGTGTCTGTCTTCTTCCTGTAGAAATTTACTATCTGAAGATGGAAATTTACATTATAGTTCCATAGTAAGCATATTTTTCTTTCAGGATTAAGAAGCTAGAAACATTTCTTGGAATTCCATTTTATTACAGATAAGAAGTAATAGCAATGATGCTTAAGGGCAATCATTGATCAGAACTCTGGCTCCATGAAAGCCAACTTGACTGGTCTTAAGTTAACTTACCTTTCACAGCTTCAATTTTCTTATTAGCAAATAGGAATAATAATAACACCTAAACATGGAACTATATTATTGTTTCAGTTAGATAATATTTATGGGAAAATTCTATAATTCTTGCACATAGCAGATGTTCAGTAAATTTCTTAAGCAACTATTTGGTAAGTTCTCCCCTTGTATCTGGTACTGTTCTTAGCGCAAAGAGCCCTGTTCTAAGAGAGCTTAAAATCTAATTTGAGGAGAGGAGAGAAAACAATAAACACCAAACATAATGGAAAAGTAAAATGGCAACATAGCTTATATTGAAAATTCACACCATGCATGTAGTAACAGAATTCAATTCCCATAGCAGCCAGAAGAGGAATTGAGTAAATAAGTCAATTTGGCTAAAAAGAACAAACTTAATTTTCAATTATTCTGCTCTTGAGAAAAATAACAGTGCATAAGATATGTTTGTTTTCTCTTAAATCTACCATTGGAAGCACAGTAATACCAGTTTCATGATAAATGACAAAAGCAAACTACCTATGACGCAAGAATGGTGAGCTTCAAAGAGCACTGGTATTGGTTAGGGGCACTGAGAAAGTCATAGTCACAGACAATTGGTGGCCTTTGATGACGACCTTAGTGTTACCAGACTCAAGTTAAAAATTTACATTTTGGGTGAAATACCCTGATTTTTAATGCAGCAATTTATTAATAATTGTTTTCAACTTGAAAGTTCTTGTTTTCCCCCGTAAAAAGTTAGAGGTTACATTAAGCTGAAGGTATAATCAGGCTTTAGACTTCTGAAAATGAAGTTTTATGTGACTTTCAAAGTGCTTTCTCAAGTCTGTAATATTTCATAAAGCTTGGCAAGTGAAGTTATGTATGTAGTTCATTTACTATAAACGATGAATATATATTTTGCTAGGATTATATTGATATGGGGCCAGATGACTGGCTAAAAGCAAGAAACAGTCTCCCTCCTGCATATTTGTCCAAAAATATGTCACATCAATATTGCAGGTAGGGATGGACATGTGATCAATTTCTCCAAGTTTATGTACTCAAAATTTGCTGGAAAAGTTTCTGGAAATGCTGTCAAATAAGAAAGACTTTTCCATCCCTCTTTGTGTCTGCTGTAAAAGCTGCTGTGATGGATGGCATTGCATCAATGGTTGATCAATGCTTCTTCTAATTGATGACATCAAGAAACCTGCTAATGGGTGAGAGTTTGTTTTACTTAAGAGAAAATAAACTCTTATTTAAGCCACTATTTTCCACCAATTGCCAAGCAGTCTAGTATAAGTTCTAGGCTATTACTTGGATCATTTAAAAAATATCATTCTAATCTAGAACAACAGAATTCGTACTTTCATACTGAGGTAGTTAGAATAACTAAAAATTTCATTAAGAACATTTTCCAAATAACATAGCATACTCCTTTTTTTAAAAGTAAACCTTTTCATAAATACCAAGTTTTATAAAACATTTTTAGTGAACTCAAGAGAAATTACAATCTCAATGAAGTTAAGGAGATATGAACAAAGCTCCTTGATAATAATATTGATTTTTTTTATCAGTTTTGGTATTCCCACATAATTTCTTCTCATGAAATAGTTTGAGATCTGAATCAAGGTAAATAAAGTTTAATTATATTTCCCTTGATATCAATTTAATTATAGAAAAGCAGTTCATATGATTAACTGATATATAATTAATAAATCCATGACTAATATATGAAATAATCCATAATATACATTGCTTCATTAAGAAACTAAATTTGTGAACAGAATACAATATAGTTCCATAAATATTATCCATTCTACAACTGCATTTAATTTTAAGTGTAAACAGTAAATGACTGAATTTCCTTAGTCAAAAGACAGGCGAAGTTCTTCTGTGAGATAAATTTGAATAATATTTTCAAAACATTTTATATACTCAAAGCTGTTTAAAACAAGTTCATTTCTCACACTTTCTAATGATTCTGGAATACCACTGTAGTAGTGTCTTCTTTTGTAGACAGATCAATCCATAGCCTTTAGTTGTACTTATGTTTTGACATAAATTTTTTTCATTCATTGTTAAATCTAAGAAATATGAAGACATTAACACATATAAATTAATGTTTGCCTAAAGATTTTTAATTGTTCAGGAAACATCTGTATCTACATTCAAGTATATAACTTAGCACAATACTTTATTTTTCCAAATACATTTTACATTTTAAAATTTCAAAACTGTATTTTTGTCAGTATAATATCTATATCAGACAACAGAAATTGTGTATAATTTCCAAAAATCATTTGCTAACAATGGCTATAAAATTTATACATTGTGGTCATCTTACAAAAAATACAATCTTACTTTTTAAAAAGTTTTAGCAACTTTTCATCTATTCTAATATACAATTTCAATCAACAACAATAATTAGAAATGGTAGCTGATATAAGATTAATTACAAAATTTAAAAACTTCAACTGATCATTTTTGTTAATTAATAGATATTTTAAAGACAATTAGTTTTTGAACTTTTGTAGATACTTCACCCTCATATAGAACATAACTCCCCACTCTTCAGGTGTAGGCCAAGTGTAGGCACTTAGTAACTCTTCTAAGGCATACAGGAAAGCCAGGAGAGAAAATAACTTTACAAAGCAAAGACCAGCCAAGCACAGTTGGCCAAGAGATCAAGGTCCACATGAACAGAGAGAAGTTACAGGATGTACCCTTGATTCACTGTAATGAAAATGAACTCTGCCTCCATGAACTTCCTCCTAAAAACAGGGGACCTCAGTATCATAAGAAGCACACCAGAAAAATCACAATTGAGAGACATTCTACAAAATATCTAATCAAAACTCTTCAGATCATGGAAAATAACAAAATTTTGAGAAATGCAAGATGATGTGACTAAATAGAATGTAAATTGAATGAGATTCTGGAACAGAAAAAAATATTAGGGGAAAAATGGAGGAAATCTGAATAAAGTTTGGACTTTAGTGTATCAATATTGGCTCATGCATTCTGACAAATATATCATAGTTGTGTAAGCTGTTAATAGGGGAAACTGGAGGTGGGGGTCTACAGGTACTTTATTATCTTTGCAGTAATTCTATAAATCTAAAACTTTTAGAATAAAAAGTTTTATAAAAAGTAAAAAAATAATTTTAGTCTGAATGAAAAGTTGCCATGTGATATACACTGCTGCAGTTTATAAATGTATAACTTGGTGCACAAAATCTATTAAAATAATATTTAAATATATGGCTTCCAACAGTAAAATGTTATTAAAATATTATGCATTCAAAATAATTTATTAACTGAAGTGATGATTTATCCATTATTTAACAAATGCTTGCTTTGTTGCTTGATGGATTTCATTATTTTAACTCATGCCAGACAATATTTCTGACTTTCTATTTTACTAAAATAACAACCAGTGTAAACTGAGCATTAGTCCCCAATATAAATGATCACACAACTCTTGAAAATTTAAAAGGCTAAGAACTAAGTATCTGTTTGTAAGCTTGGTGTCTGCATGATCAGTTTTATGAACACTTAATGACCATGGACCTGAGTCAAGTTAGAAGTGTATATTTTTGTCAATCTAGATATCTTTTATAAAGATAATAGTACATCACAGTGGGCAAAAAAAACTAATTTGTGAGTTTCGGTTGACCCATGGTTATCAAGGTTGAACTTCTTAATAAAATAGTCTCTGGCTCAAATAACCTTGAGCCTTTAAGTTCTGTGTATTTCCACCATCCTTACAAGCCTTAGGAACCTGATAACACATTCACATAAGCAGATCCAAGAGCTATGAAGATTCCTTTAAAAACAGTGTTGGTAGCCTGGCACGGTGGCACGTGCCTTTAAGCACAAGCCTATGGAGCGCAGCTGGAACTGGAAATCACTTGAGTCAACATAGCCAGGCAACATAGCGAGACCTAGTCCCAAAAAATAGCTGGGTGCGGTGGTGCGTGCCTATAATCCCAGCTACCTGGGAAGCTGAGGCTGGGGATTGCCTGAGTCTGTGGTACCCCGGGCAACATGAGCCTGCAGTTCCTCAGGCAAAAATAGCGAGACCTATTCTCAAAAACAAACAAAAAACACAAAACAAACAAACAAACAAAAAATGGTGTTGGTATCAAGAGCTAAAAAGCATAGTAAGAAATGAGCTCTTCTTTACCAAATCAAAAACCGCACCAAAAACACTTAAAACGCCTTCAATATGGGTAGAGGAAAAATTTTCTGGCACCAAAAGAAATACATATTTCTAAGCACATAATTTTTTCCAAGATTTTGAAGAAAATAATTAATTTTCATCTAAAATAAAAATTCATTTTTCATTAACCTGTACAATACCCAGTTCTCCCACCTGTTCTTTCATAGCATAAAAAGTAGTATTTTGCAATCAGAAGGTACAAGACAGCACATAGCACAGTCTGGAAATGGACAATATATACACAGGTATAAAATGAAAATTAATAAAACTAGAGGACACTGAAGTTGTATCGGACAAGGAGAATTCAGGGGAGTTTCATAAGTATAGTATCCTTATCCATAAGTGACTCAAAATCACTTCTAAAGAACAAGCACATAAGCAGATGCTGCTACCTTCTCTCTTTCAATAATACATATTTCTAGGCATTACTGTGTTAAAAGATACACACTTATTTCTTTACACAAGTCTTTGCTAGTGTCCTAAATTTTGGTTCCAGATGGTCTAGAAACTCAAGTCCCTCTTCTTCCTGCCGATCACTACAGCAGCCAACTGAGCCAGCCATAGACCCTTTTCCTTCATAGTTATATGAACGAACATAGTCTTCAGAATGTTTATGCTCCTCATCTTGACCACACAGATACACCTTCTGTATTGAAAAAGAGCACATTTTATTATTTTTTTTAAAAAACACCTAAACATATTAGCATAAAAATAATGTCTTTGATTTACCTTTTACTGTTTAATTTTTAATCAGAGTGTGTCCTCTAATGGGTTCCTACATATAAAAAATGCACATGATTGGTCTATATTATATTCATTCTTAAAACTATAGCAAATATATAAATGCTCCCAGTGAACACGTTCATGAAAATTAAAGTTACACACATATTACACAACTAACTTCCCATTCGAACATAAAATCTATGTTGTTGAAATGTATCTTTGTAGCTTTCCACATATTTGAGGAACACCAAGATAGGCAATAATTCCTTTGTTTAGATACAATGAGAAAGCATGCTCATGTATTATACTAAAATGGCTAATACTAACCTAGGTTGCCTAATCTGAAGATAAAAGAAAACAAGAAACTAAAGTCCAAGATAAAAGTTTATCAGTCTGTTGATGTTGTTAGTTAGGACTTCAAAACCACATGAAGAATTCAACACACCGAAAAATGCTTATAACTTATGATCAGTGCATTACTTATAACAAATATTTCCCTACAGGTGATTTTCCTGGTAATTTTTTGGGAAGAAGTTATTAATCTTCTTTGCCCTTCTAAATATATCTGCACATGTCACTCTTTGAAAAAAGTTTAATAGTTTTACTAAACACTTAAACTTTTAGGAATTCAAAAGTTTTCCCTCTATATCTAAAACTCCAAACCCACAACTATGATAATTAAACATAAATAAGCCAATGTGTTTCATTTGTATGAAGAAGAAAATTTTTGCAAAATCCTGATTTATTAATAGTGTTTAACTTTCATGTAATAAGAACTTGAATGTGTTGATACTTACTTCTCCAAGTCGAGGTTGGGTGAAGCTGTGCCAGTCGGTATAAGCATATCTGCCAGCATCTGGTACTCCCTGTCCCATTCCCTTGACAGATTCCAAGGTCTGGTGTCCACCCCCTTTGTTAGACTCCAAAGTATAACAGCCCTTGACCATCTCAAAGTTTTGCTGGGTCTTGATTCCCTGGCCACCAAGAGTGCCAACAGACATGCTTGTGTCACAAATGTTGGATGTCTGTGTAGGGAGTCTAATATTTGCTTCCTATAAATAAAGGTCGAGTTATAAAATGAATGAATCAAATTGAAACTAACAATTTGTTTTTATTTCATCCCAGCATAGTTGAATTATTCACTTTTCCTTTCAGTTCCCCATACATAAAGCGGGAGAATAATTGGACACATATCATAGATGCTATGGGTTAAATTATATCTCTTTCCACCCCAAAGTACATATGCTGAAGTCCTTACTCTCACTGCTTAAGAATATGATCTTATTTGTAGGTCACTCTAATATAATTAATTAAATTAAGGGGAGGTCACTCTCAGTTGGGATAGGTTTTAATCCAATATTACCAATGCTTTTATTATAAGGGAAAACTTGGACAAACACACACACACACAGAATGCGATGTGAAAATTGCATTTATCTTGCCATAACCCAAGGAACTAACAGAAGCTAGGTGAGAAGCCAAGAACAGACCCTTTCCTTGCACCTTCAGGGAAAGTGTATCCTTATCAACAACTGAATTTCTAGCCTTTAGAAGTGTCAGAAAATCAATTTTTATTGTGTAGGTCACTCAGTGGCACTTCCTGATGTTATCCCTAAGACATTAATATAATAGAACTGTGGAGTTCAAATTAATTAACATAAACTAGACACGGGGTTCTACTTGGCATAATGAGTGCTAAGTAAATACTAGCTGTTATTATCAATCATGGTCATTGAATAACCAGACAAATCAAAGGAAAGAGAAATTCAATTTACCATTACTTCTTCTCCAGGTCCTTCGGTATTTGATAATATTAAATTTTGCTGGGCTACATCTTCTGGAAAACATTTCTTTACTGTCTTTTTAGCAGTAACGCAGAAACATGTAAACAGAATACCTAAAAAATAAAAAAAGTAAAATAGTGTTCATACTGATATACATTAAGTCATTTGAATATAATCAATATAAATATTTCTCTGGTTTTCTCCACATTGAAATTATAGTCTTGCCTTAATGAAATTGAAACTAGTATTATTGATATTTAAAATTCATTCAAAATATTTAGAATTTATTCAAAGTACAAAATAAAGAGTATTAGGCATAAATATAAACAAAAACACAATTACATAAATTTAGTGCCCAGTTTTGAAAATGTACATCAAATAATGCCATGTTAAGAAAAACATTCAGTTTAACCTGACGTTCAGATCAATGAATTATGCCACAGTAAAGACTATGGGGAAAGCTTGCAATACAAGTAAGTGTGTCCTTAAAGAGGTTGTTTTAAAAAGAGAGAGTGAGAGATAACATGGAGAAAGGGAAGTATAGGTAATGATTTCCATTACTTTTGTATCTTCAAGACATAGGTTGCAGAAAATAAAATCTTAGCATTCTTTTCAAGCATTACCTTTCCTCAGTGACTCACCACACCACTTCCTAGTCATTGAGTCCTCTTGAGATGTGTGCTAAAACACTTCCTTAATAGCACAGACCATAGACATCTAAGTAAACCCTGGAATTACTCTGTTTTAGCTTATTCTTTTTTGTGTATTCACCACATAAACTTGACTGGTTGAGAGTTCATAATATTTTGTGTGGAAGGGCATGTTAACATTCATTTTAGCCAACCTCATCATTAAACATGTGCAAAAAGGAACTTAAGGAAGAAGAAATTACTTGCCCAGAGTCTCTGTTAATTATTTGAAAGACTAAAGCTATTTAATTCTCTGAAAATTTAAATTTAATCTGTTCTTATTGACCTGTTTCTTCTTGTATAACTCTGAGTTTCAAGTTATATAGTATGTGAAGATTTTTAAAAAGACACATTTCCCCAAGGTTGTATATGTTATTGATGCAAAGAACATCTGCATACATTTTAAACTTCAGCTTACACACTCTAGATAATTATACTCACACAACAACAATGCAGAACCCAACACCATGGCAAGAATAGCCCATCTTCCAAGTATTACATTTGATAATTTGACATCTCTCACATTCCCTGAATTCATTCTACAGTCACTTGGAGTTGTACAATCACATACTCTCACTGATAACATGTGTTTTCCTGAAACCCCATGTCTATCTTTTATTTGGATAGGCACATCATAATAGTTGTAGTCAAGATTTTGTCGTTGACGAAGAATGGCACTTTTACCTATGGGGGAAAAAAGACAGAGAGATTATACATTGATATGATCTTTTAACAGCATTATTATTCAAACTTGTTATTCTTGAGGGTGAGTAATAGGGAATCCATTAAATTAGAAAAACTAGAAAAAATAGTTCATTTTACTTTATTTAGGAAAATATTAAAAAATATAAGAAATTTATTTATTTATTTGATATTGTTCTATGCTTGTATTAGACTATTCTAAACTTATATCGCACTCAAATGTTATCTTTATATACATTGTATGTTTTCTTTAAAGATATCAGAAACAGGGAAATGGTTTAAATTTAGCATAAATTTATTATTCATTACTTTTAAATAGCAAGATCTTATCCTTTATGGCTTCAGGGAAATGTTTTCCTACTATGAACATTTATTTATTATCATGAACTAGGGTAAAAATGAGGATCACAAGCCAGATTGAGTTCCTATTGAGTATAGGGATTATTATAATTACCCACCATCCTTTGTTTCTATAGTCCAGAGTTTGCTGGCAGAATTATCCAGAAAGAATTGAAAAGGTGGACCATTCTCAGGTCCATCAGAATCTACAGGTTCAAGAATAGCATAATCCCTGGAATGTTGACAAATTGTCACTTCTTTTTCAATTTGTGGTGCATTATCATTCAAATCTTCCAAACGAATTACTAATGTTCCAGTGCAAGATCTGCCATCTAAGAAAAGTAAAAATAAATAAGATAGGCTATTTTTTCACTTAAAATGTGTTTGCAACAATCTTTGTGACACACAATCATTAAGCTGCTTTCCACCAACTTTCAGAATGTGATTTATCACATATACCTCTCAAATCAAATACTATCACTACAAGCACACAAGAGTAACATCATTCTTTCTTGAAGATCAGTGACATACCAGATGATATCTTAAAGTGCTTTTGAAAATTGTGTAAGATTATGAGTAATAACTGCAAAATTGCAGTTGAGCTGTAGAATACCAGTTGCAAGTAAAGCCAATTTCTTATCCTTCTTCATGAAGAGCATAAATTCATCCTAAGAATGCGAGAACTTTACAAGTGGTCAACTATCTCTTTAGCTTCCTCTTCTGGCCCTTCATAATCCCCACTTATAAAAAGATGTAAAATTTTACAAACCCTGTAAAATTTCTCATCATGCCTGTTAGTTTCATAGCTGTTTGATGCATTGTGTTAACACTGCTAGAAATACTTTTTCTCTCTTCTTGCCTGCAAAAGCTCTCCTTCAGGAATTCACCCATTTATCACTCCCTCATGAAATTTAAAATAGCTTCCCAGGATAGTAGTAGCCACAGCCTCCATTGGTTTCTGAGAATTTTTGGTTCATTTCTGGCTAACACAATGAACTGAGAACTTGTTCACCCAAAGAACTAAGCCTTATTCATCTTGAGAACTTATTGGTGTGCTTAATAACCTATATGTTAATACATAGAAGATAATGCACTGCCTATGTCTATAGTTAAAAAATTTATTTTAAAAAGCCATATAAATCAATTTGCAACTCCACCCTAATTCAGTTAATATGTCTTTGAAAATAGACTCATGTCCACTTTACCACTATTATGAGTATATTTTACATATATCTCAAATGTTATTTTAATTAAAATAGTGTCCATTATTTGTGTTGAAGAGATAATGAAGTTCAGAAAACATGTTCAAATTTTACCATTTGTGATAATGAAGCTGTGAGCCCGTCATGGGCAGTGTTAAAATTTAGGCATTGCCATTAGCTGTGTCTGAAAAAACACAGAGGCCTAAACTGGATAAGGGTACTTCCCTCCTTTACTTTGTTGCAAAGCACATGGGAAACTAGCACATCCAGGCTATTGCTTCAAGGCCCAAAGCCCAGGTGGGGAAGCGAAAATTAATCACCAGAAGGGCATGTGAGGGGAAATTGTAGCCTCTGGTTTTCAGGAGGGGAAGAAAAAGGGAAAAAAGAATATAAAAAGAAAGGAGCAGAGACTGGGATGAAGAGAATTTGGGGATGAGATGAGAAAGATGGGCCAGTAAGGAGGAGCCCAAGTGGCCAGGCTGGTAGAGGCCCCTGGAAGAGTGAACTGATGGTGACAAGGAGCCATGGTGGGAGAGTAGCCAGTAGAAGAGTAGCCATTGTGAGAATGTAGTGTTGCAGCAAGGTGGCATGGACAGCTGGTACCTGGAGATAGCCAGGGATTTGGAAAATTGATTTTTGTATTAGTATTTGTGGAAAAAGTTTGAAGAAACTTGGAGAAGTGGAGCAGCTCAGGATGCTGGAGAGAAAAGAAGCTAAGACTGCACTTTGCAGAGTGCCTACCTCAGGTTTGGAGGGGCAAAGACACCATCATGAACATATGTTGGTGGCACCTTTGCAACTGAAAATGGTGACTGGGGTAAGATAACTGGCCACTTATGGCTTTAAGGAATTTTGTTTTCCCAGTCAATTTCCCTTTTCAATAAAACCCTGTTGTTCAAATTGCATTTGACTGGCAACTGCTATGTGCCAGTGGTAAGAACCTGAAGTAATCTGGGTAACAGAAGCCACATTATAAAAGTGTAGTTTTTTTCCTTTGGCTTGTTGGTTAGAGGCTTCTGCCCCATTTGCACCCAATTTCAGTAAGAAAACACAAATGTTCTGATTTCAAAATTTGAAATAAACACTAACAGAATTGATGAAATTTCTCTTTTGCTAGTACTTGTTCAAAAATTTGGGGCATGTCACTTGAATTTATCTCCAAAACTACTGTATCTCATATACAGCTATAATCTGATTTTCTCCCACATAGTTTAAATAAGACTTAAACCTTATTATGTATGTAGTGTATTTCAGTCAGTAAGTCAAAACCAGAAAGGAAAGTAAGTCTTAAAAACCTGCTGCAATTACAGCAAAGTGAAGTTTGCACTTTAGTACTAGGAAATACACCCCAAAATAAGCAATTACTGATAATGCCTGCAGGCTGTGAATAGATCATTAAATGGGTACGTTTTCCCACCTCTGGACCTTACTTGAAGCACATAAGCAAATGTCAATTACCATTGCTTATGGAATACTGCAATCTCTGAACTGGGAAGAAAGCCTTAGCATAAGTAATGTCTAAATTTATAACAATTCAACAATCGAGACTATTGAAAAGCATTAGTTTCCTATAGCTATTTAAACATGGTCAGCAACTGAAAGTTCACAACATTATGAGTCAGTCCACAATTATTGAAGAAAGATTTAAGTTCTTTCTTATCAAGCTATAATATGACTATATTTCCAACAAGTTGTTTGCATTCCTTTTGGACTATACACACACAATATTTACTGCTTTCACATGACAACCATTAAATATTTGTTCTTCTTACAGTCAAAGATAGCAAAACCTTTGTATGCTTTCAGATACAATTTTCTATATTAAAACAAATTGTTCCAAGTGTCAGTTACATATATGGAACTGCAAAATTCTTAGCAGTAAACGTCATAGCCATTGTCTTCAAACAACAAAGGGATGTGAAATCAAACACCTGCATTTAGCAACATATGCCAAAATTTCTTCCAGATACTTAAAAAATATATGGTTTAGTAATGAAAAGGGTCCTTATGAAAAATGAGTTCCTTATTAGTCAAGTCAAGTCCTGACTTGACTAATTATACATGACCAAATTATACATGAGAAAGACAGAGAAGACATATCACTTCTTGTGGTAGTCAGCATATAACTTCTAGGAAAGGAAGGTTTAAAAAGTATTAAAAGTGAAAAAAAATAGTGGTTACAATCACAGAAGTTGCCATATTCATTAATTTGAAAAAGATAAGGGATCTGAATTTCAGACTAAAATAGCATTGTTATTCTAGGTAGATGGTGTATAAAACAGTACTTTCTCTAAAATGACAGCAGGGAAAACCAATTGGACTGACAAAGAAGACTGATGAAGAAATGCAAGGAAATATACTGAATTCTAAGAAACCTAGCGGAATGCCTTGATCATTAACCTGAAATGTCCAGGAACATTACAATTACCTGGTGGTATAGATTCAAGTCATTATATGGTCTTCCATTAAGATTTATAACATTCTTATCTTTATTTCTTCTTGAGCACACCCAGGTTATCCATGAGTCTGGACATAGTTCAGATTTGGCTTTTAATTTATTTCCTTGTCCTGTGATTACTGTGTTTATACATTGTCTTGTAACACCAAAGACAAACCTAATTTCTTGTATTTCTGTTTTCTGAATTTTAAATAGTATTACATTTTCCTTATTATGAGCTTTTGTATTCCGAGAAATGTTATGCTGTAAAGTTTGATTTAGGTAACTCTTAGTTGATTTTTACTTTTTATGATATTCATTCATTCTTGTATGGATAAGTTTTTATACCAGAGGATATCTTATGAGATAATAGTTCTTATATGGCATCATGTGAAAATTTGATCCTATTGATTGAAGCATAGTGATTTGCTAACTAATCGTAACTTATAGACAATCAACATATATGAAACAAATGAGCAGATATAAATTCCTACATGGCAATCTGTGTTCTTGAGCTACTCAGATTTTACTTTAATCTAAGAACAGCAAATCACTTAGGTTTAGCGGGTAACTAAACTTCTCAACTAAGATTTTTCTTCCCATTCTTTAGTTTTTTTTCTACCTATGTTAAAAGAACTACATTGAGAGAGTATGAGACCAATCAAGAGGAAAGAAAGATCATATGCTTGTATTTAAGTAATATTCATACTTTAAGATTTTGAAATATAACGTTTTGATTTTGGGGAATAATTTTAAAAGATTTGGTCACCAATTATGATGTATAACATTTTTCCATCCAAGGCAACAGGATTAGAACAAGGTTGAATGAGAATATTTAAAAAAAAACCTAAATGGGACAGATGTGCATGGAAAAGTTTGTGAGAGAATTGAGATGTGACTTCAGCTGTAATGCTACAGGAAAAAAATAGGGGTATAATATGTAAGATAGTATTTCTCTTTATTTTCTTATGAAAAAAAATACACATTAATAGACCATTTGTGTTAATGGATTTACTTGAAAGCGTTAATTTCCATGTCATATATACTCACTCATTTTTACTGGAAAAAAAAAACAAGCAATTTTACAGAAAATGACTACCACATTACTGCACTAGTTTGTCTGTTTTGAACATTTAGCATAAATATGGTAACCAAAATAAGTTTAGACACTATCTGGGATTAGACCAACAGTCAAAATAATTGTCTGTCGTGAAAGTTCAAATTCATTTGTCTTTATCAATATAATGATTTACTCAAAATTGGTATTAGCATAGTGAATGACATACTGTAACTTCTATTTATCTTTTTATCATTCTCATTTAATATATAGTCTGTGTACTTTTATGATTTTTATACTACCATTGTCATGCACATATATAAACATACTAGCATATATTAGTACAAACTATTCAAAAATATTTTGACAGAATTTTTAGATCATTACTTCATGAAAATTGAGGGATGTTGATGTCTCTTTACAAGGTAGGTTCTGTAATTATCCTTGAAAAATAATTGAAAATCACAGAAGAAATAGAAGTATATGTTTTCCAAGACTGAATCAGAAAGAAAAGCAAATTGACCAAATAAAAGGAATGAAATTTCAAAAGTATTTAAAATCCTCCCCCCAAAATAAAAACCCAGGACCATATATGATTTACTAGTGAAACCTACAAAGTGCTACAAACCTGCAAAGATGAAGAAATAATCATCCTTCTCAAACTCTTTAAGACTATTGAGAACTGATGTTTCCAAATAGATGGGTTTGAAGGTCAACTGTACCTTGAAACCCCAACCAGAGGAGGATAGCACATAAAAGAAAAGCAAAGGCCAGTTTCTCAGATGAACATACATGCAAAATTCTCCAACAAAATCTTAACAAACCTAATTTAACAATGCATTGAAAGGTTGATGACCTTTCATTAACAGCATGACCAAGTAGGATTTATTCCAAGTAGCCAAGCATGGCTCAACATCTGAAAATTGATCAATGAAACTTATCACAGAAACAGAGAATGGTATAAATTGTATGATATCAATAGATGCAGAGAAAGCTTTTGGTAAGATTCAGTATCCATCAATAAAATTCCTCAAGAATGGAGGGAGAGATATAACATATCTCAACAAAACAGGCATTTGCCATATACGACAAACACAAAACTAACACTATTCTCAAGAGTGTTAAAAGATAGAATAAGCAAAAAATTGGAAAGATATTCATTGCTCTTAGATTGAAAAAAATTAACATTGTTAATATGAGCGGGTTACCCAAAGCAATATATAGAGTCAATTCAACTCCTATTATGATTTTGTTAGCATTCTTAAAAAACAAATACCAAGCAAACACTGCAGAAATTCCTATGAAACCACAAAAGAACAAAAAGAAACAAAGCAATTCTGACCAAAAAACAAAACAGTGATATCATACTTCCAGATTTCAATATATACTACAAATCTAGAGTAATCAAAATAGTATTGTAGTATAATAAAAAACAAGCACACCGATCAATGGCGTAGAATTGAGATAAGGGATCTGAAATATATATCAGAAATATATAAATATATTTATATATATATAAATTATATTGACAATCTAGAAAATGAGCCAAGAGTTTAAGTTGAAGAAAGGAAAATCTCTTCAGTAAATAGTACTGTGAAAATAAACAATCACTTAAAAAAGAATGAAACTAGACCACTATCACACACCAGATACAAAAACTAACTCAAGATGGAATACTTGGATATAAGATGTTAAACCATAAAATATATAGAAAACAAGAGCTAAATAAATGCTTCTTCAAAGATGGTCACAATCAGGTACCACCTCACACCTGTGTGTATATATATGTATATATATATATACATATATATACACATATATGTACATATATATAAATAAACAGAAACACAAATGTTGGTGAGGATATGTGGAAATAAAGGACTCTTCATATGCTGGTGGTAATACAGACTATTCCAGACTCTATGGAAAACAGTATCTAGCTTCCTCAAAAAGTGTAACTAAAATTACCATATGATGTAGCAATTCTACTCCTAGCTACCCAACCAAAGGAATGAAAAAAGAATTGAAAAGATCTAAACAATTTTATTTTCACTGTAACACATTTTACAGCAGTCAACTTATGAAAACAACCTAAATGCCCAAGGTCGAATAAGTAAATTAAGATGAAATATATAAACAGTGGCATACTACTCAGATATAAAAAGAAATGAACTCAACATCTGTGACAACATGGATGGAACTCGGAAGGAATAATGTTAAGTGAAATAAGTCAGAAGGGGAAACACACATACTGGATGGTTTCACCAACATGTGAAATATAAAGAAACAAAACCAAGGATCATGCAAAACCAAATCAGTAACTGATTCTAGAAATCTAACTGTCGTAGTGAGATAACAAAGAGTCAGAGGGTAGAGAGTAAATTGTGATGGGTGTCCAGTGGACTATGGTGGAGGACTATGAGTGCCATGGTGATAGGTGTGTTTTGGTAACATGTATCTAAAGAAGTATGATCCTATACCCTTGAATCATAAAGGCATAAAATGTCATCTCAAAGAAATAAATAAAGAAACATAACAAAATGCTTAAGAGTCATCATTTCATTATTTTTTTAGAAAACAGGATAAATGTTTTGTTCCTTTATTAAGGTGTATTTCAAATCCACCTGTTTTAGGGGGGTTGAACCCTTTCAGCAAATTAAAAGCATAATAATCTAATCCTACAGTACTAAAAAGTGGGAGATCTTCAAATATGCCATTAAGTCCACAGTAGAGATCAGACAATATGGATCTGACTGACTTTATGCATTACTGACTTTATGCGTTATCAGAACTGAGACTTAAATTGAATGGTTTCTAACAATTAGAGTAAAGCAAACATTCTTTGCATTAAATTTCATCTGAAATTAAACATATTTCACTGAAATATTTCCTATTAAAAGTCTATATATTTAATTTTTAGAAAATTGCACTCACCTGCATCCATTGCAAGCACAGAAATATTGTATTGATCGTTTTTTACAAATTTCGATTCTCTGTCTAGCACTTTTACAGTTTTCAAGTTACCAGAGCGTTCATCTATTTCGAACCAGTTGTCTTCATCTCTGATCTTCTTATACCTGATTTTTAGATATCATATGTAAATTCTCAAGCCAAGAGTGAACATAATTTTAAAATCTGTCATTTTGAAAATTGCATTGAAGTTTCCTAAATTTGAAATCAATTTACATATTTAAAATAGAGAACTTTTTGCAAAAAAACATTACCTTAAGCCTTCGCCACTACGTGTTTCTGGATCCATTGCTTTGTAACCAAGGAGTTCTTGGCCAGCTGGGATGCCATCTTTGCTCTGAACAAATTTTACTGGCGGCTGGCACTCAGGACCCTCATCACTGTCTTTAATTTTTACAGTGACAGTAGTAGTACACATAGTAGGAGCTTGTGAGTTCGGTGCTTTAGAAAATTGTGCTTCATTAAGTACACCAATTTGCAAAACAATTTGGCGGCTGTCTTCATAGTTCAATGCCTGGTCAATAAACATATTTCAATTAGTTGATATACAATATTATGTAAAGACTTATAATGATGATTCTGTTTTGGCACAAAACAGACTATCATGGTTTTGTATAACATGTTACCAAAAGTTGGTGCTAATGGAAAAATAACTAGCTTTCTGTAATGACACTGTCTAGTAAAAAAAAATAATAATTAATTTTGGATTCAATATTTTTCTCATACATTTCTTCAGAAAAGTACTGTATTCACTTATTTTCTTACATGTTTAAATATCAATAGAATAAAGAATAATTATTTGAGTAAGTTCAAATAGACTTTTTCTCTTTTTCTTTACCAAATGGGATAACAGTTATTAACAGCAGATAACAGCAGAAGACACTCCAAAATAAGTATATTAAATATCTGGATAACAGTTATTAACAGCAGATAACAGCAGAAAACACTCCAAAATAAGTATATTAAAGGTTAGTAGAACATGAAATCAACTATAACAGAGCAGTTACTATGAGCATATGAGTCAAAAATATATAGTCATATCTAGCAGCAACTTTTCAAAGCACATTATATTTATATTCGTTCCCAACCGAAATGCTCAGTTCTGAAATGAATAATTGAGAGACTTCTAAACAGCTGAATGATCAGAAACAAAAGAATCTACTTGGATAATAAAAGAAGAAACACAAAACAGAGGCCAAAAGAAAAAGAGAAATATCACAAGAGGATCAGACTACATAATAAACACTTTATAAAGATTTTATAAGGAAAGCACAACTTAATCACATGGCTTCTAAGAAAACAAAATATGCTATATTTCTAAGGTTTTAATGAAGGTACATAAGAGGGTAGTGAAGGTTATTGGTGGAAGGGTTCAGAAAGAATCCAGGTTTGATGAAAACAATCAGCCAGTAAAGGTGTTCAGTAATTTTATTGAAATTTTTAAATCCCAAAACACTTACTATCTCAAATATATGGGAATTCGTGCAATAACTGCAGAATATAAATGGTCTTATAGAACAACTACATTATAGCATATATATTTTACATTTTAAAATTTCATATAACTTTAAATTATAGAATGGTGAAAGTATAATGTGAGTATGAAGGGATATAAAAAGCAAGGAGGTTAGATTTTAAATATTTTTCCATCTTTCTGTTTTGTATTTTATTAAGTAAGGAATTTAAACAAGCCGGTGTCTAAGACCCCTTCAAAGATTAACATGATTACTGATTCAGTTCTACTGCTTCCATTTTCCTGATGTATAGAACAATGAGTTTTGTATTTGTCTTTCCTCACCTCTAAGAGAACTATCAGTGAAATAATCATAGTAAAATCATTTATGTAAACTCGTGTAAATCATTACAATTTGCATTGTATTTCCTTAATCAAACACCCAGGAATAGATATTTATTCCTAAGGGTAAGTTTGAAATTTTTAAAGCATTGTTTGTTTATTATGTTTTCTTTACCTTGACAACACACAGGACTGCTTCATTTGTATTTGGGTCCGTGCTAATTTTGAAGTGTCCATTTTCATTTCCCTGTAGAATTGTGTAGACAGCCTTTGAGTGAGGAGTGTTTGGTAAATCTTGGTCATGTACCTTCAGTCGTAAAATTTCAACATCAATTCTGTTTTCTTCTACTTCTGCAAAATACTGAAACAATTACCCCTGTTATTATAAATTCATAGTTTTAACAAGATGAGTTTTTCACTCTAAAATTTTGTTTAAAGAAAAAGACAATGCAGTTATACGGAAATAGGCAATCATATAGTGGGATAAACTTAAGTTTTAAGCATAGTTTACTTCTTTCCTTTCTAACCTGTTTTTTTTTCCCAAATCTTATCCATTATTCAAAGTCTAACACATGTCTTGGATTGTATGTCTCCTAAAGGAAAGTTTGCTCACCCAAGATGTAGGAAAAGACTGTGTAGTTGGTAGTGGGCCAGCCTGTGCTAGCATTTTCCCCATAAGGAAATTGAGCAAAGGATATAAAACTGGTCTCTTTTTCATCTTAACAAGTTGAAATATATAGTATACCAAAGAGAGGTATCTTCTCTTTTACCTTATAAAACAAATTTAAGTGCAACGATCTGATAGCACAGTTTTGCATGCAAGAAAACATAAAAGGAAAAGATTCAAGGGTAATGAAGTTCTTAGACAGTCAAAAGAGTACATAAAGCCAAGCATCCAGAAATAACTGAAACTCCAATTATTTTTACAGATTTCTCCAGGTATGTTACTTGTAAGTGGTAGTTACAAAAATTAAAAAGTACAATCTCATAGATTTGGCTTATAAAAGAGTAAATGAGTCTAGACAAGCTATCACAGAGCTCTACTCACAGATTTTTCTGTAAAAAATGGTGAATTGTCATTTTCATCCTCTAGTGAAATAGTAATTGTTCCTGTATTAAATAATCCAAAAGGTTGACCACCCATGTCTCGCACTTCCATTATTAACTGATAAGTATCACATGTCTGAAAAAAAAAAAAAAAAAGAAAACAGGACACTGATGACCACTTCTAGTTACTATAACTTGCAGTTCTCACAGTCATTGTTCAGGCTCTGATTATTACACTAATTTGCTTTTTTGATTTCCTTTTCAACAAATGTCACCATAAATACAAATACAGAACAAAAGATTATTAAGTCAGCACAACGGGAAGTTTAATATGTCTAATATAGAGCATTTAAAATATAGAACATTTAAAACTTTAAAACTATTTTAGCATTCACCCATCAAATTAGGTGAATGATCTCAAATGAGAGCTCATCTAATACCTATAATTTACCCAAATCTCTGTGGGGACAAAGGAAGTTTGCAGAGAGCCCTATCCACAGCTATAAAAAGGGTGGTCACAGGGAGCCTTACAATAGCTTCTCAGAAAGTTCATTAGTAGTTGAAATACAGGTTAGGGAGTATAAATTAATTAATCAGTTCATTACTTCTCTATCCAGTAAAGGTGTAGCTGTGGTGATGACACCGGTATCTGGATGTATGGAGAAATGCTTTGGATTATCAGGGATTTGTTGTAAGATTCTGAATTTCAGACGTGTATGTAGAGTGTCAGGTTCATCAAGGTCTATGGCAGTCACTTGTCCCACAGAAGTTCCTGTTTACAAAGATCCAAGAGTGTCAGCAATTTAAAATAGCAACATCATTTTTAATTACACACAAAAATAAAATCGTGGCACTAATGGATGCCCAAAGCCCATGCACTTTAATTTTAAAGATAAGTGCATAAGATTTGAAATTCTCTCCAAGCTCTGCTTACTTGGAAACTGGAATTAGACTACTGTCAATAGCATGATTTCTATTCTATATTTATGAGAACATCCATTGCACCTTTAGTAACAGTGATCTCAAATTCTTCCCTACAATTCAGTACTCCAGATCATAAACCATTTTGGACAAGGCTTTGTATGTTTTGTGTCTTTATAACACAATTCAAAAATGTTAGCTAGAAGAGTGGTACAGCATTTCATATGATAATAAAGATTTTATGCTTTTTTATTTTAATAAACATGCTGAATTGTTAATATATAAAAGTAATTATTAGGCATGTAAGATACAAATATCATGCACCAGTCTGAGTATCATATGGACAAGTTTTATGAACCAGAAATGTTGTTAAATGGCCTAAGAAATGTTGCTTTAGCAAACTACGTATTGTGAAGAACAATCATCAACAGAGACATAGAGAGAAGGTATATAAAATATATCTTGCATGTTTTCTTATTGGTCTATCTATCTGTCACAGTCTTAGCTGCCTATAAAACCAATCCAATTTAATTTCCTCAATTTGGAAAATATTCCAAGTAAAGCAATATATATGTTATCATAGGAAATTTCAGCATTTACTTGCCATGATTTCTGGGTTTTAGACATATTTTGAAACCTTATAAAGATGCAAATTATTTCTTGTATTTTAAATACACCTGTGCCACATACACCCATGGTCAAATAATAAATTTCAAAAGCATCCGTCTGCCACAAATTCATATTCACTGTGGAGTAATCTAACAATTTTAGTAAATTATATATATATTACAATATAATTATGTATTCATATATAAAACTATATATGACATATATATAGATCAATTTACCTTCCAAACGATAGCAAAATGAGGATAAAAAATGTTTACTTTTGTAGAGTGTATGTTCTTTTAATATCTAAAAAAATCTCACACAGTTTTATAAAGAATATCCTTGAAAGTCAAGCATTTTAAAATGTGCATAATTTTGTTTAAAATATTGATGGCAGCAAAAATGTACTGTTTCCCTAAAATATGAACTTACCAGATCGACAATTTTCAGGCACAGTAAAGAGAGTCACTTTGGTTTCAAAATATGGAGCATTATCATTATCGTCTTCAACTTTGAAGAGCAGAGGAAGTGGATACTCTGGAGCATAGCCATCCGCGGTGGTTGCATAGGCGTAGAGCTGAAAGGTAGACAAACACCATCAACTGGTTTGCAAATGAAAACTTGTGCCTTGAATTAAATCTAACATTTGGGGAGAGACAAAGTCTTTTTAAAATAATCAAAAAATGTATATGTAATTAATACGGTGTATATGTAATATGTAATTAATATGTATTAATACTATTTAGATGCACCGGTACAGCCTAGGCTTCCCATGGCTTCGGTACATTTTCTGTGTTCTTCTGTCCCCGATTACCGAACCGCTAATACATGGGCAACTCCTCCCCTGAATTACTTGCATGTTGTTCTGACTGTTAAAATGCAGCTAGATTTCTCCCAGTCAGGCTAGTAACAAGTATTTTTTTTTTTTTTTTAGTTTTTAAAAAAACTATTTTCCACATATACAGATTTGCATAGACATATACATCTGAACTATCACCAGATGATTCAACAATGAATTCTTTTTCTCTATCTGCACCTTCTCATTTTCTACCATAAACATATATTTCTTGTATAGTAAGATGCTAATAAAAACATCATTTCAAGCGCCATCTCAAAAATGATATATACTGACCTCAAATGTCAGCACTTAATGTCCTTTTCCTCCAAACACATTAATTTCTTTGCCCATCACAGTGTAGTTTATGTATAGTAACTGTTCAATAAGTAGTTATTGAGTCAAACTACTTTTTATTAGTTTGGTCAATGTAGATTTTCTACACTAACAGAACAGACAAAAGCTGTCCAAAGTGAATGCTGTACTAACTTTGTTTTTCACAATCAATTCTTCCTGATTTCCCTACTATACCTTCTTCAAAGTGAGCCAGGATAAAATTCCAGATCTCTAACTCCTCCCTCTCTTCAACCTTGTTAGATGCCAGATTCTAGAGATGGCATTTCTATGTCTTCAACATCCATCTTCTCTTTCCTGTTCCCAGTGCCATTCTCTTCATGTGACTCCAAGTGTATCTTATATGCTGGCATTCCAACTTGCCTGCAATTGTCCTGACATTTTGTAATCATGTAGCATTCAGGAGACAAGATTCTTTTTTTTTTTAAATTATAATAGCCCTCACTCAATTCTGTTTGTTAAAAAGAAACGTTGGGGCTTTATTGTCCATGTTAACCTTGAGGGGAAGGAATTTCCTGTCTCTAGAATGGGAGGTATTAAAAAATCATGATGTTCTCTCTGTGCCTTTATTCCCTTCTCCCTCACCCCAAATAAACCCGAGGTGGGCTTTTTCAACAATAAAATTTATAGTTTGATTTCTATTATTCTGATTTCTGTGTCTTGTTTCTCAAGAAACTCTGAACTCAGGAGTGGAATGCAAGAGTGTATTGTCAAATATACAATATACAAGATATAACATCACCAAAATTATTTTGATAGAGAAAGAGTATTTATTTACTTTTAACCCCTGAATTGACAGAGAAAACTTCTATTCCATATTGCTTTAAGGGATATAACATCACCAAAATTATTTTGATAGAGAAAGAGTATTTATTTACTTTTATCCCCTGAATTGACAGAGAAAACTTCTATTCCATATTACTTTAAGGGATTTTAAAACTTGTGTCTGGCTTACATCACATTGCTACACTTCCCTTGTGAATTTTGCTGATTAGCAAGGGTGTTTCTTGATGTCAATTCAATCTTGTTCATGGGAACTAGAGAAATAATGGTATCTCCAAAGGGAAAATTATTATAGAATCCTAATCTGAGCCAAAACTCCAAACTTTTTGCCATTTAAAAGATATCAGCAGGTTAATGAAAAAAGCTGAACTCCTCAAAAACCCACAAATAGGCTGCTATTAGAAGAAAATCAAGCACAATGGGCATCACAGCATAAAATAGGTAGCCTTTTCTTTCCACACAAGACTGACTGCTAATACTAGCCCTGTTCTTCTTGTGAAAGAACTACAAAAGTAGCAGAGAAATTACAAGTTAATATACATCTGTATTTTTGCACTGAGAAGCAAATCATCACCTGTGTACCATTTACATAGGTTGGTTGCCTGCCAACCTGTGTCAATTCATCTATTTGGCTTCTTGAAAGAAAGTTCAAAATGTTTGCAATCATGTTTATCAAGCCTCTCCTCTAAGGACCTATGTAAGGTCTATCCTAAGGTAACAATCTGATTTTTTTTTTTGTTATGAATAGGGAATATATATATTCTAGCGATGCTGGATGGGAACACAATTATAAAGAAAATATATCATTTTAATTCAATAATTTTCTTTATGAAATTCCTAATATGGAACCGTTATTTCCTTTCAAAAGTTTATCTTATGAAAGGTGGTGGCAGGGCTGTTGAGGATAAAGGAGTAGGATGTGAATGTATACATTCATAAAGGTTTGAATCTATAAATCCTGGAGCAGAAATAAAGATACATCCCTACTGTACCTCAATAAACATAATTTTGTGGGGTTTTGGGGGGGGAGTTTCTACTTTATATAATAATGACATCTTTAGAATAAGGTCCTCAGCATGAATCACTAATTCACATTCTGGTCTTTGTCTACCCCTATAGTATCTTTTTTCACACTCTTCCTTAGTTTCAAACAACACTTCAGGCAAGATTTGTTTTGTTTTGTTTTGTTTTGTTTTAACCACTGAGTCTGCTTATAAGGTTTAGTTACCCACTGCTCCTCTCTTCCAACAATTGTTAACTTCTTTCCGAGTTGCTTTTATGTTGTAGCCAACAATCCCTACTCATTTTTTAGATACCTGCCAAGATACTACTTTCTCGATTGCCCAAACATAAGATGAGCTTCTTTACTAAAAGTCTTACTACACTTTGTTATTATTCAATATTATGTGTTCAAACAATTAATTCACCATCACCATAAAGCACTTTGATTTCTCATTTATGTGATATTAGAACATGAAGAAGATATGTGAAATTTGAGACAAATGCATAAAAAGGATTTTATTTTCAGAAGTTAGAGTTTTTCTTTGGATAGATTACATAGAAGATGAATTGGTTAACATTCTGGATTACTAAAGAAGTAAAATGATACTCAAGATCTTGTCAATGAAAGACAATTAGAGGGAAAAAGAAATGAAATATAACTGCTAAATGAGAGATGAAAGCAGTGGAACTCTAACGTAAGACACATTTAGAATCACATCAGATGATTTCAAATTTTCTGTTACCTAGACCCCATCCTAAAACAATTAGGTCAGAATTTCTGGAAGTGGACATGAACATCAGTATTTCATTTCAAAAAGATTTTCATGTGATTTATAATAATCAGGGTTGGAGGTAATTATATTATGTATTTCAGGTCTCTACCTTCAAACTCAACAAAATTCATTTTGTAATCCTAAGATATGATCAGTCAAAACCTGTCCTTTCCATGCTCTAACATAACCATAACATAATCACTAAAATTATAAAATTAACATCTATGCATTATTACTGTCTATCCTCAGATACCATTCAGGTTTTACCAGTCATCTGAGTAATGTCTTTGAAGGACCCAGGACTGAACTACCTGCTTCATTTAGTTGCCATAACTCCTTAGATTCATCAAGTCAGAAATGTTTTGCCATAATTTCCAAGATTTTGATTGTTATGAGAAATAAGAACCAGTTATTCGTTAATATCTTCCTAGTTTTGTTTCCTCATGATTAGATTTAGAATATGTAACTTTGACATGATGCTTTTTTCATTGAATATTACCAGGTGACATCAAATTTTGATATGGCTCATTGGGGTTAACTTACTGCTTGATTAAAAAAAAAGATATCTGTGAGGTCTATCATAAATTTATATATTTTCCTTTTCAAAATCAAGAAATGCTTTGTGTAGAGTTAATTCACAACTATGCACATCCTAATCGTCATTAAAATTTCAGCTTATTCATAAAAAACCCAAGACCTGTTCTTTATATATTATAGAAGTTATATATTCTAGTTTCTATACCTTCCCTGTTCCCCCTGTACCTCTCCCTTATCATGATAACATTTTTTTCCTCATTGGCACTAATAGGAATTTGAATTTTATATTTAGCATATTGTAGGTCAAATCATTGATTCTTCTAGTATGTAAAAAAACAACAACAAAATTTATTAAACAAGTAGTAAAAACATATAAATCTGAATAAATGATCCAATAATCTTACCGGAAACTCTGCATATTGCTCACGGTCTATACTTCGTGTACAGAAGATATCCCCTGTATCTTTATCAATGTAGAACAAATTGAAGGGTTCTTTGTCCACTCCTGGTCCACTTATGGAGTAAAAGATGGTGTAGTTTTGTGCAGAATCAGATTGAACCTATAAAAATAAGTAACAATTTAGGATAATAAATATCTCAATTTAACTCCTTTTAATGTTTATTTTTTCAAATTACTTTGCTTTTTCCTACAAATCTACTTTTCTCCACACAGCTACTCACCAACTCCCATATTTTATAAGTTCTTTTTTACATCCTTAGTATGCAAAGTCATAAACTCAGTTACCTATTTGATCCCAAATTATTTTAAATGATACATAATTTTGGAAAACTCATAGGGCTAGGTGTACCTTTCCAATTCCAATTCATTTATTCTTATTCCTATATAAAGCAAAGTTACAGAAGTATTTTGGATTATTTGCAGTGGAAGAGTCTGTGTCTTTAAAAAAGTGAAATAAAGTAACTTTCTTTCCACAATTAATTCTTCATGAATTGTGGGATTTCATAGCTGACTTTCATTTACACTCCAGCTATGTGGCCTTATGTGCCTTTACCAAAAAGGTGATTTCACTGGCTATTTTTTAGTGAAGTGCTAACTAAAAGTAAAGTTGAATTATGAAAAATCTGTAGTAGACATGTCTTCTATAGGTGAACACCAAAATGTGTTATTATATTCAGAAAAAATCTGGATCTAGATCTAGAAACATCAGAAACTCAAAGTATAAAACTTCTTTCTAAATGCTGAATATGATTTCTGGAAGAAAGTGGTAAAATGTAATGACTTCTTTCTCCCTAAGCTTTGTTCTGATGAATAGATGATCTTTACTGGTACCAACTGGTACCAACAGGTTCAACCTGTTGTATTGTGTTGTCCAAGAGGAAAGTTATAAGAACCAACCAAACAATCACCTTGAACTTAAAGATTCAAACAAGGTAGGCTGTACCTGCTGAACATGTTGTGGAAATGGCCCCAGTGAGTTCTCCATCAGGGAACACGGAATCGGGGCCCACCGTCTCTTGCTGCGCCTCAGAACTTTTGGGAGTTGCTCATTGGTTTGACTCTTCTCAGGAAGCTGCATTTGATAAGAGAAGACTTATTACTTATTCTAGAAACTGTCCTTTTTTGTATACATATGAATATGAAGAAAGTAAGGGATATATAGAACCAAATCTTGCATAACCTCCAAACCATTTCAGTTTTTTTTTATAAATAAGATAAATTGAGCAAGAAGACACACAGGAATAAGAATCCATTTCCTAATTTAACCAATTAAACAACCAGAAATTTGTAGGGAATTTATGAAAAATGCCAACTTTAGAAATACAAACTCCCTAAAAATAGATGAACCATTAACTACCATCTAAGAAATGATTTCATTCTACCGGATGGTACAACTAAAATTTATTGAAACACTTGTTGAAGTTACAAGCTCTTATATATTTATATAAGGACACAAGTTAACGTTTCTTAGAAAAGTTATATCTGATATGAAAATTTTTTCAATACTAATATAAATATTTTGTAAGCTTTAAGCATATCCAATATTTATGTGTTCTTGTAAAGAGAAGGAATTTAGCTTGAAGAGTCTCTTTTAAATTGAATCCCTTATTAATAAATTCTTTTACAAGAGCAAATTCATTGTGCAGTTTGCTCAAAATTGAGATTTATGAGAATTCCTATTACCTTTGCCCTTCCCACTCCCTGGTCCACTACCACTCACTACAAGAATTCTCTAATCTCCAAAGAGAGAGACCCCCTCGAATTTTTGATCAAAATAAGAGTGAACTTTAGGCAATCTTGTCTTCAAAGGCACTCAATAGCACAGTCACTTGGGGGAGAGCCAATCAGAGTAGAGTGACATACCTCCTAGCTTGAATCAATTTTCACTGAGCTGTGGTACCACCCCTGCCTTGTTCTTCAGGTTAATTCCTATTGCCACACCCCAAAACACTGTATGAAACTTTTGATATTTTCACTTTATTCCCTGACTGTAGAGTTGTTCATTCTAAACCATTTTGTGACTAGCTCTTCCACTCTTTAATATGCTCTAGTTTATATATATATGTATATATATACATATATATGTTATATATATATATAAACTATCAATGGAATAGACAAACAAATGAGCTTTCAGGAACAATGATTTCAATATGGAAATGTATGAAATGAAGGACATTCATAAGGAGTTTAAGGTCCAATATACCTTTTTTCTCACCAGCAGCTCAACTTCTATCGCTTTGTTTTCCTGTGTTTGACTGTCTGAAATAAAAATGGAAAAACTCTTCTTTTCAGAAGACAAAATGAGGTCATGAGTTGTAAAAATCGAGCCATCTTCTAGAATTGTGAAGTCTGGATCACTTGACAGGATTAGGTTGGTCTCAGACTGGAGGCACTCCTTCAGATTCACTACAGGGAGGAAATTTCACAGTCATTTGTACAATGAAACAAGAATAGAACAAGTTCTACTGGAATTGCGACAGCAAGTTATTGCAAGAGAAACAGAAAGGAGGGGTAGCATTTGAAATTTGTTGAGTACCTGCTATTCTACTATTTCAGGGCCAGCAAATTAAATAATTAAATTAATTGAGTTAGTTTCCATTACTTGCATCATAAATTAATTATGAATGAATGCACAGAAAATCGTTTCACATTTTCTCTAGACTGATTTTTCCAGTTTATTTTTTATTTTAACTTAATTTTTATGAATTTGCACACATAGATACAAATTCGTAATTTCATATAGGTTGCATAAATGGTATTATGTCAGCTTTTGAATTTATTTACAATGATTTTGAAGAGCTGAAACCAACTTGCAGAACAATAACAGAATTGGTCCATACTTAAGTAGTATTTCCCACTACTGGCAAATAATCTTTCTATTATAAATAGATTCAAAGTTTCATGTATATTGTAATTGTTAGCAAAGTATCTCCTTCACAAGTTCATGTATAATATATGTAGCATATTTATATGTGTCCACAGAATTATATATCTTTCAAATATTTTTAGCAGAAAAAAAGACTAAATTAAAACCTCAAAACACTGCCTATCTTGGAACGAATATCACATTTACACTCAAGGTGTATTTTTCTAAAGGCAAGCTTAAGGCCAATGAAAAATCACAATGAAAGGAAGTTACCTTTGGGCTCAGAATAACTGACCTATGTTTCTGGGTTAGCAATAACAATAAGATTTGTCTTTACTAATTGTATTTGTTACACGCTTTCAGAAATAATTTTCACATAAAATCTTGGCAGATTCGTTGTAGCAATCACATTTATTTTGGGATGTTTAATTTTGAACATGTTTTATAGCTAATGAATAAGATAACCTCAATTTTAAAATTTTGCTAGCAATGTAGTAAATATGTATTTAAATAGGTTTCTGTTTAGTACAATGCTTTGTTTAAATTGAGCTAATTCAGTCTTCTGATGCTTGCTAATTTCTTAGCAAAAAAATATTCTAACTTTGAATGGTTCCTCACCACAACCAAAAACAAATAATCCATCTTTCATTTTGTTGAATTTAAGTTTAATGTCAAGCAGTCACTGCATTTATTTGTCACAAATTTTACAACTGCAGCCTGAAGCTAAATAGTAAAAGCAATGAAATTCTTAATATCATTTCTCACCTTTGCCTACTAGTGTGTCAGCCTGAAGATGAGAAGGAACTTGAAGAGAAATTTTCTGACATGCATCGCAAAATAATATTAAAACCTCAAAAGAAAGAAAAAATAAGAATTACAGTCAATCACAAACTTCCACATCACAGCTGTCTTATTGATAAAATATTGTCAGTGTGAGAATAATTAGTCTTTAGTCCTTCAATAATTCTTAAATTCATTTTTAAAAGGAAACTGCAAAGAAAGTGACTTTAGGGGCATCACAAATATTTAGTATCAATGAGAAATTTTAATTGAACAATTGTTCTTAGAACCTGAGTCACATAGTATCACATCAAAAAAATGACATTTCTTAAAACAAAAGTAAAACCTAAAATCAAATCCAGGTATTGATTGTGTAACAAAATTATCATCTTAAAATTATTCATAAATGCCATTCTGATTTTTACTGTGAAGAAAGTATTATTGCTGAAATACAATAGCTATACATTTGTACACAAGTCATATTTACTGTCACAAACTATTTGAGGGTAAAAATGATTAAGTCTAGAAAAATCTCAGAATTTAACACAATAAAAGAAAGCACTCAGAAATATCCACTGATCTCAAATTACTCCTTGTATTAACTTGGCATAGACTTTGAAGTCAAACTGGTTTCAAATCACAAAACTAGAAAAAGAAATGCACTTTCAAAACATAGAGTAGCCTTCAATTAGCTGAAGATCTTCAATTATATTCGGTGCAAAGTCATTATTTTAAAAAGTGAGAAAATTCAGACACTATATGAAAATAGACATTTTCTGGAAAAGGAAAGAAAATCTATTCAATTAACTGTGTCTATAAGCTCAAAACATTCTGCCTATTTTATTTGACATTTGCTAATTATATGCTTCCTCTTCTATTTATCAAGCAATCTTTTGACATTTTTGATCATTCAAATACAAAAGAAAGTAGAGCTAGATTTCCAAAAATAAATAAGTCAATTTTATGTTTCATTTTTCTCTGAACATATTTCTAGTTAGGAAACCCATCGTGTAGGGAGTAGAGAGGGGAAAATACCACCTATACTAAGATACACTTCTTTTTCATTTCAAGTCTTTTGGCTATATTATACCAGTATTATAAATAGCTTCTAACTTTACAAAAACTGTTAGTCAGATAATAATAAAAATCATAATTTAAGGCCATATTTTTATTGATTTTTAATTTAGATTGACGCTTTTTAAAACATGAGACTTATTATGTATAGGGTTTTTATATTTTTAGTTCTAATAACAATGGATGAAAATATATTATTTCTAAGGAACTTTTGGAGCATAAATAATTCTATTAATAATAATCTAGATGTATACTGCAGAAAGCATTTTGTAATTAGAAATATATGTGCATATGCAATTATATACATATGCATATGTATGATTGTAAACGTTATTATTAATAACATGTTATTCTTATAGGTTATATATCTGCATTCCTACTTCCACCTTCATTTTATTTCCCTTCTGTTCCAGAAATCCCATTTATTAATTCTGTCTCTGTATGCAGAGATAATGGAGGTATCTGGCAACACTATTCCAGTCGTAAGTCAAACTATTGGCCTAGTGATTTGGAGTGAGCTAGGGTAAGTACCAATTTTGTCAGTATGGAGTCAGTGATGGATGCATCAAAAGAGATTGAATACAACAGGAAATGCATCAAAAGAGATTGAATACAGCAGAGAAGGTTAAAGAAATCTAGACAATTCTCTTGGAGAGCTTTCATTATATTTTACTGGCTAACTCTACCTCAAGATGGTACCGGAATTTTACTCCTAAGTTACAAGATGAGAATTATAAGATAATGTCATAAGGAGAAAATGTGACCACCAACATCCTCTACCCCACATTGATGTTATTAATAAGGAAGAATTTTTCCCATTCAGTAAAAGCTATGAATTCTGAAAATATAATGTGAAATTAAAATATCTTGGTAAAATGGAAAACAAGGAAATCCACAGTTACAAAATTTTAGATAGAAATTTGGGTCAACTTGTTTTTCCTCTCTCCTCACCAAAGAAAAAATAGCACCCAAGTACACAGTTGGAAAGCTATTAAAAACTAAAGTAAAAACCAAGCTAATGAAGCTTTTCAACAGTTGTGAAACTTTTCTTACTTTTCTCAAGTTAAACTTCTTGCTTGAACTTACAAAGTTCTGCCTTTTCTCAGCTCTTTCTGGGTAAAATTTAGAGAGTCCTGGATCATCCGTAACTCCACCCAGAATCCTTTCCACTTCTCATAGCTCAGTGAAACCAAGCATGTTAAATAACTATAGTTTATTTAATGACTAGCAGCAAATGAAACCTCAGAAATCTGAGCCAAATGCCTGAGAAATTAAACCATCCCACTGCTCCTTGGAAAAACATCACAGCAAGATTGAACAAGAGATTCCTTTGAAAACCTTTTGTAGTCTGGCAGTGGGCAAAAGAAGACTGAGCAAAGCACCTGTTGTCCTGAATCACAACTCTCATTCCTTCCCTGAATATTTCTCACTTCTGTTTTTTGTTTTCCCAGTCCATCTCTGCCATCTACTCCCTACCCCTAGTCCGTTTCATGCCTGAACTGGCGGGCATAAGCGCACAGTAACCTGCATGAATTCCCTAATCCTTGGCTGTTACTCACCAGGAGAGAGAAAAGAAGCTGCTTGCAGAAGATGGTCTCTGGGGCAGCAGAGGACACAGCCATCAGAAGTGATCCCAATGGTCAGTGATGGTACTGGACAATAGGGCAGCTGGGGATGCACAAGTTGGTTAGGCAGATTCCCACAACTGGCACTTGGACAGGGTATTCTGTTGCCACCTTAATGCAGGTGAGCTTAGTTTGGAGGAGATGCAGAAGGCAAACGATAAAGAGAAGGAGGAAGAGCAGCAGCAGAATTGCTTTCCTCCTTTTCCTAGGTCAGTCTTCCTCCTTCCAATTCAATTACCTCTGAATGTAAAGAGGTTTTCCTACAAGTGGGGAGGGTGGGGTACAAAACACCCCAAAACCCAGTCACTAAGCTCCTCCTCAAAGCAGCTTTCAAAATTTCTCCTACCACTTGGCACATAGGCAGAAGCAAGAGGGAACACCCTCCATCTGTGGCCCTCCTCCCTTTTCCCCCAGGTAGATGCTCTGAAGGCCTTCCCAGTTATTACCCACTCCCACGTCCTCCCTTCCTTCTTGGCCTTGTTAACCTATTTTGCCCCTGGGTACAAACATAACTTGTGCACAGACTCCATGCAAAGAAGGATGCCTCCTTAGCTGCTATTGGCAGATCAGGGGACATGTGCAAGTGTAATCACTCCATCGAAGTTATCTCCCCATCTGAGCATTTAGGTGTAGTCTGTCACACTCAGCATTGCCATTTTGCCAGAGGGACCAGGTACTACAGGCCTCTGCAGCAGGTTCATAGACACTTTGTATCTACTCCCTTAGACTGTCTGTTCACCTTGATCTGATCTTCTCCATGTCATGGAATTTATCAGTATATACATATTTCTTCAAAGCCAGAGAATAAATAAATAACTTAGACATAATTTTCTACTGCATTATTTTTTGGTAGTTGTTAGATAAATATTTTCCCTTGAGTATCATTATTTGAAAATGAATAGGATCTGTGAGATCAATTCAAATTCATTCAAATCATTTCTATAATTTATGCAGGATATCCTAGTTTAAATATATAAGCATTCCATCAAGTTTAGCTTTTGAAATACTACATTCCTTGTGATGTGGCATTAGCATCATTTTTCTATTAAAACTTAGTGAATTCGATGATGGCAATTGTATACAGTAGCATATACAGGATATATGAATTGGCACATATATTCTTATATATATGAATATATATGGATATATATGCTAGGGGAACACTGCAAATATTTTCAAATGGTAAAAGCTAAATTAGCAGTATAGAGAGGGAACCAAAATTCACAGTTTTGAGCCATTTTTAGGAATGAGAACTCATGACAGGTGTTTCTGTTTATCCTCCCAACAGTTTAACAAAGGTTCCTTTCAGTAGATGATGAAAGTTGAAACTGCAAGAGAGTAAGTTTATCATCTTTTGCTTAATGGACCTGCAGACAATAGAGAAGTGAACATTTGAACACAGATCTGTCTTTCTAAATGTACCTTTCTTTCACTCAAATATGAGTGATAATATAAATGATGATTATATACCAAAATAATAAAAAAAGGAGCACAAAATGATAACCAGATATGTCAGAAATCTGGTTTCCTGAACAACAATTTGGTTTGAAATTAGTAAAACATACTCAAAAGAAATCAGAACCTTCAATTCTCAATAATAGTCAACCACTCAGAACTGGGCATCTGGCCACTGTTGGAAGAGTCATTCTGTGGTCAAGTAAAAGGACTGTTAAACTATTTATAAAATTTTATATGTAAAATTATTCTTCCTCTTCTTGCTACTTGCACTTCCATACCAAATTTAACTGAAAGTGAATGAATAGCCCAATATCCACTTTATTGGCAAAGGGAAATTGAAAGACTTTCTTTTGTTTATTTAAGAATGGAAACAATTGCTTATTGTATAAGAAGTGGAAATATAATAACTGCTTCTTTGCACTTAGAAGCAGGATGATTAGAAGCTTGGACAAGAACAAAAAGATAGCTGAAGCAGTTAACTGTCAAAAATATAGTCACCAATAAATGTATTCTGTGTCTTTTCAGAATTTGATTTCTCAATGTGAAAACAAAATTACATAAATTAGATTCTTTTTGCATTTTATATTTTAGTAGGAAAATAATGGAATATAGAAATATAAATATTTATCTAAATGTGTACATGTAGATTCAAATTATGTGTGTTTAAGCATAATTATATATATTCTTATGTATTTTGTATATTTGCATATATATGTACATATATATAAGCTTGTAGCTTAAAGAATTTAAAAATTCAAATCTTCCAGTTCTCTATCTTTGAAAATGGGTGTTTCCTAGCTAATGAAATAATTATTACATCTTCTTATATTACAAACTTCTCCAGTGAAATAAGAAAGAATTCCAGATAAAAATGAAATGGGTGATACTGAAAAAATTAGTACAAATTGTTCTTTTGAAGAAATACAAGATATTGCCAGTTTCAAATGTACCCAGAATGTGCTCCATGGTTATGGAAAACTGATTTTCTTGGTAGTAGTACTTCTTTTAGTTCACCAGCTACATATTTTCTTCTCCCATTATCTTTTTTCCCCCAAAAGCTAGGGGAAAAAAAACTTGCATAAAAGCTAATCCAAATCATTTATTTCATACTTGTCAATGATACACAAAGATCTCTTAACAATCTAAATATCTTTTAAGAAACTTTATTATTATAAGGAAATTATATTGTAAATCAAATTAACTGAAAACAAAGCTTATCTCTTCTAGTTTTCTTTAATTGGATTATTAATTGAGTTCTACTTTATTTTTATTTTGGTATTTTTCATTTGTTTCAATCTATATCTAAACAGTATAGCTGAATGGTTGATAACAGCACAGTGGTAAGGTACTTATAGTATTAGAGTTAAATTGCTGGGTTCAAATCTTGACCTAAGTATTACTAGCAATATAACTGCAAGCAAGACACTTAACCCTTTTGTGCCTCAGTCTCTTCACCTATAAAATGGGGTTAATAAATTATTGGCTATTATGAGGATAAATGTGAAATTATGCAGAAAGCACTTTAAATAACACTGGCTCATAGCGACCATGCATCTTATATTCTGTAAAATTGCATGAGTACGTTATAAAAAGTCAAAGAGATTGAACTTCAAATAAATTAGGTACAAACTTGTTGAAAATCTAAGGTAGTTTGTGAAAGCAGTATCAAGATACACAACCAACCTTTTCACTGAATAAGTATTTAAACATTTTTGTTTAAGTTCTGACCCCTGCTAGATGAACATCACATACAGAATTCTTTGTACCACAGACAACAATCATTTTTTTATAAAAAGAGCAGACTTTGTGTTTGCTTTCCAGTTAAAAATATAGCATAAAAGGAGATTTTATACCAAATATTAAATACCATCAATTTAAAGAGTAATTAAGACTAGACAACATTGAACTCTTCATGCAGGGATTCCTCTAAAAGAGAATTAATTTTAGACATCTAAGTATTGCATAATCTTCTTTCCTTCATGGATTTATGGACATCCAGAGAAAGACTTTAACCCAGTGACCTAACAACTCTCTTGGTTCTTTAGTTTCTAGCAAAAGACATGTCAAGATGATAAGCCTTTCTATGAATCTCAGAGAACATGTCTTGTGGAAATACAGTAACAAATTTTATGAGATGTGTGTGCACAACTATTTTGAACAAAAGTGCTGGTCATGAGAAAATCCAAGGCATCAAAATAATCACTTAACGGTAGAATGATTATCTATCAGGTGACCCAGTGTATTTTGAAAGACTCTGGAATTGTAGGAATGCTGTGCCCATTGATAAAACTGCAGCAAGGCACTCCATTTTACATACACATGAAAAATGATAACAGAAATTACAGTTGTTAAAAAAAAACACAGACACCAGAGTTTGTGACCTAGTAACCTCAATGAGGAAAAGGAAGATATGTATGAAAAAAATATTGGCAATAAAAGGGATCTTGGGTGACATGAGTTCAATGGAAAGCCCCTTCAATTCCTTGAACTCATGGACTTGTATCTTAGCAGTAGGTTACTAAAAATTGAAAGTAACTCATAGGTGTTGATAAGTACTAACTGATTTCTTATGGCTGTTTGCTTAAAATATTGCTTCATTTCTATCAAATGATCATTTCTATTATCAAATCTATTGGTACATTTAAGAAGAAATGTCAACATACATTTCTGTATGATTTAAAAATCTCTATTCAACACATAAAACTACTTCAAACAATACAAAATTGTTGACAATAAAGGAATTTGTTAGTTCATATCATTGGAAAGTTCAGGGATAGCCCAGATGCAAGCACTACGAGCCAACTGACCAAATGACATCTCCAATGAACTGGTTCTCTCCATCTCTTAGCTTTGGTTTTCATTGTGCTGGTTTCATTAGCTAATTTGAAAAATATTCTTTTATACTATTAAGGGGAAGTGCATTTACTATATTTGTAAATAATTATAACAGAGTAAAATGTCTACGTAAAAACTGGAAGATACACCCTGAAAGATTACCTCTATGTCATGACAAGCACTAAAACAAATTCCATCAAATAAAATATCACAATTGATTTAACAGCTCCCTAGTATTGAGTATTTAAGTTGACCCAGTTTTCAAGCATTTTAAAGACAATCTTGTTAAGTAAACCTATTTCTGGATTTAGGATTGATTCTTGACATAGAGCCCCACAAATCAAAGCTGTAGGCTGTGAGATTTGATGACTCCTAGAACATAAAACCAATTTGTATCACAAAAGCAGCATACCAATCCACATTTTTAGTAGCAATGAATATAACAAATATCCTAGTCAGGATGGACTATTACCATTTCATTTAAAAGACTTGCTTATTTATTAAAATTTGTTTTTATAATTATATAATTGTATAACATTATACAAGTTTGCCATTTGAACAAGCAAAAAATTCTTTTAATTTGAATAAATTGTCTACTTATGACATTGATTTTTCACAACTGCATGCCACTACATCTTTCCTTACGTTGTACATGCTCTTTTTGAATGCATTGATATATGTTTGGAACTATGAAGAAATAAGCACATTTAAAATTAACCAAATAAGTTAATAATTGACATTCTTGTCTTCAATAGAGATTGTTTTTCAAATGAGGGTTATTATTCAGTTTTATGGTTGAATTTGCTGGCATTGCAAAAATGTGTTTGCCTTGTAAGTCCACTGAAGCAATAAACTTCCAAAATAAAAAAAAACTATTAGTTTTTTCTGAAGCAACAACCACAAAGCTCGTAAATTGTGTAAATTGATTTCTAGCAAATAGAATACATACCCATAGGAAACATTTCTAATTTCCTACTATTTACCTAAAAATAAAATTCTTTCATCTAAGTTCCTGCAGCCTATTTTAGATGTAACAAAATAAATGTCTACTGATAAGATTGTGAATAATGAATCATGAAATATTATCTTGAGAATTTGCTTATACATATGAATGATTGAACAGACTGTAATCTCACTGGTGCTGCCGCTGTCTTGTGGGCCAGGAGTCAAGATAAAGGGTATGATACTGGTCTTTACAATGGGTGCTATGAACCACCACTATTTCTTCTGCTCTGGAAGAAAGCTAGAAAACTGAGAGGGAAAACAGAAACTGTTCTACGCAGTGCAACAAAATACCATCTCTCATGTGAATAAACACTGTGAACTGTATTGGTTTTGGTAAATAGTTCCCTATATGAATTTTAACTAAAATGATTCTCAGAATTTCTGCCAGTACCTCAGAAATGAATCTAGGTGTCTACATGCTAGGTGTTAGAGACCTAAGGTCCAGGGGAAAAACCCAGCTCTACCTCAACTTAGCTGAATTATTAGGCTGACTCTTTTAGTATTTTACCCCTTTTCCAAAAGGATAAAACCTAGGTGGTATTATTTTAAATTAATTAATTTGAACTCCAAGAAAGGATTGCTACACCATTGTCCTGTGGACAGTTTCAGTTGCAGGGAAGGCAGGTATTGATGCTAATGAAGAGGGAGGATATGCAGATTCCCAATCAGGAACATGGAACACAGTTACTGGATCAGGCTAGAAAGTAGAATCAATAAATAACCTCTGATAACTTTCTTTATTTTATTTTCCTTGGACTTGAATTTAAAAGGAATCTTTATGTTGAAATGGTTCTAATTTTTCCTTATGTCAAATAATATATGTCATAACATATCGTTAATAACATAGCTATAACAGTTAATAAGCTATATATACAAATATTACATGTTGATATATGTTATTTATTATGCTATTATGTTAGAGATAATATATACAGAGAGAAAGAGAACCCAAGTTTAGGAAGAAAAGTCCAGTGTCACAGAGGAGAAGCAGACTGCCACGTACTTTGGCCACAAATAGCCTCACAAATACTGTACTTCGCAAATATATGAAGAAATGAATATAATTTGAGGGAATAGTTGACTTACACTATTTTAAAAATGAATGCAAAGCATTCTTGAACTTGATTCTTTTTAAAACAAATTTTAAACTGAAATAAATGTCTCAGTGTATCAAAACAAGGCTACAATATTTAATATTTTAGCATTCAGTGGCATAAAATAGTGATAGTAAGAAACAGTGATAATAAGAAACAAAGGGAAATAATCAAGTTTATCCATTTTAAAATAGTAGCCTTAAGTGAAATACTATAAGTGAAAAATAAGTAAGTCAATAAATTTGAAAAAGAAAGAAAACCCTAGGAAAAGAGTAATGATGAGAAAGGATGGTAGAAGCTTGACTGGTCCAGTTAGTTTTATTGAATGCCCATTATGTAGCATGCAGGGCTAGACTGTGGTCAATAAAAGTAGTGACAACACGGTGCTCACTGAGAGTGACAACACTGCGCTCACTGAGAGTGACAACAGAAAGAGGAACCACCAGGCAACTCAGAGCATGGGACAAGGAGCTCTTTCAAGAAAAGGAGACTTTGAAATGAGTCTCAAGGAAATATAAAAAATTTGTGAAGTAAGGAAGGTAAATATAGTCTATGCTGATAAAAGCAACAAAAGATAGCACATAGGAGACAGAGGACAAGAGAATAATCAAAACTTCATGTTTAGAACAAAGGGAATCAATAAAAACAAGAGACTGATTTTGGAGTAAATTAAGAAAAATAGCATACCAGCCTGGCACATTCCTTTGAGCTCTGCACCTTAAGTGTGTCAGACTGGGAAAGTCTGAAATAATGTAAAAAAAAATTTTTAAAGGATGTAAAACATTATTAAATTGATTTTCCAGGTCTCTGATTCCAAAGGCCATCAATAATAATAATGTTCCTGATGTTATTAGTTATTCAGGTTTATTTTTTTCTTCAAATTTTATAATTTAGAATATCTTTTTAAAATTACTAAAATGCAATTTTAGAAATTATTGAATTTCTTCATATAAATTACCTGATAAAATCTTCCATTTCCAAATGAGAATGCATTAAAAGGCTTTTATCCAAAGTGACACCATTAATCTTAGTGGAGTTAGACTTAATTCTTGTGTCTGTAAGTTCATAGATCTGGCTTACTGATTTGAATAGATAATTAGTGAGATATTCAGAAATCAGTGCTGCAAGATAAAGGTTTTTTATAGCTAAAACTTTTAGTATTGGGTGTTATAAGAAGGTATGATATAATTTCAGCACAATGTGCAGACTTCTAGATTCTTCAAATTTCATAGTATCAGTTAAAAATGTCAAAAATTGGGAAAATCTTAATATCATCAAAATGGAAAAAAATCCTTCCTTAGACATCTACACTTCTATTTTCAATAATCAATTACATGATAATTTTAGTTTTAAATTTAGTGTATAATGTATAAAATAGTTATGGAGTTGACAAAGGGAAGTTTTCAATTCATGAATATTTTTAGACAAAACTATATTAAGAGTAAACCACATTTGTCTCAACTTTGGTTTCCTTGAGATAAATGGATTGAGAATGATTAACATTAGACAAAGGAACAACACCCTTTAAAGCCACTCCCTTTATGAAATAACCTCAATTAATCAGTCATCTCAAATTATTACTGTAATGCGGGTGCTTTCTGCAATCAGCTGCTAACAGACAAGTCCCCGGCTTTAGGGAATATGAGTCTAGAAAGTGCTGAGCTTTGGAAATCTAAAATTCCATTTGGATTCAGATTAGAATGGGCTCAATGTTTTGCCAGACCATCAGATTATGTGAGTTTAGAAAAAAATCCATTATTTATGAATATATGTCCATGATGTGTCTAGTACACTGCTTGAGCATGTAAGAAAAACAAAATGAATAAGGAATAACAACTGTGTCCTAAAAATGCTTACAGTGTTGATAAGCAGACCAAATGTTAATGTGTCAAAGAGAACAGAACAAGAATTATATCACGTGCTAAATATTCCTCAAGAATTTTTTCCTGCACTGAAAGGAAGGGCAATTGATGTAGTGTAAGAGACTTGGAAAACAGATGATTAGCACATACTAGTGAGGCAACTGTGTACTAAGAGACCAGTGAGAAATACAAGCAAAGCACAACAAAGGCACTGAACGCAAACAAACCAAAACACATTAAAACAAGGAGAGACAGTTTAATTTAAGCTATAAGTGAAAGTAATGTTCATAAAGAAAAAAGTACATCCCATAAATGGAGACTTGAGTAGATAGGGATTGAATATGCAGAAGGGAGAACACTTGAAATAAGAGGAACACAGGAATACCAATGAACAAAGAGCTAACCGAAAGTGAAGTTATAGGAAAAAGTTAGTTCAGGTAAGACCAAGTAGATCAACTGATATTGAGCATGTTTTTCTCTCTTAAGTTTGCTAGCTTTCTCTCTTAAGCTTAAGCTAGCTTTCGTAATACAGAAATGGCCTCGATTCACAGTGCAGTAAAAGAAAGAGACAGGGAAATAATTGTTAACATGATGAAATAACAATTAAGTCCAAATGACAGAAAAGTGAAAAGAGTCATTCAACATGATAGAAGGAAAAGTGATGCTTCTAGATTTAGTTCCCAACAAGAGAGAAGGTAATATTTTAGTGACTTTTAATAGATAAATCGAATTAATCAGACAGAGGTTCAAAGGAAGGACAATCTTCAGATAAATGCAAAAGCAAACCCCAGAAAACATGAAAGAGCAATTTATATTTAGGAAATGTTCAGAGACTCCCAGGGTACATATAGAACTTGAATCTTGCAAGGGATGGTTAAAGGAATGGGGAATGTTCACCACACATAAGAGAAGATATGGTGGTGATATTATATAGTACTTGTTTTCAAATATTTATCACCTAGAGGAAAGCAAACAGGTGTTTTGTGTTGCTTCTGGTTATATGTTTAGAAGTTTCTGATTTAGAGAAAAATTGCAAAATTTTACAGAGTTCCCAAATACTTCTCATTCACTTTCTACTGTTATTAAAATATTGCATTAGTGTGGTATATTTAGTGTTCTTAACCAAAGATACATTTTTGTTAACCAATATCCATTTCTGCTCAGATTTCCTCCTTTTCTTTTTTTCTGTTCCAGTGCCCCAATCAGAACAACACATTACATTTCATGCATTTCATGCATTTCATTGCATGTCTCTCAGACACCTAAGAATAACACCTTGTGTTGATGACTTGATAGTTGTAAGGGGTACTGTTCAGGTAGTGTGTCCTGTTGAGATCTCAGAAAAATCATGTCTTTTTTTTTTCCCATGATTTGATTGGAGTGTAAGTGCCTTTTTCATCACATCTAACAAGAGTACATATTATCAACCAGACTTATCTGACACTTGTTTTGAAACATGCTAGGCAGAAAAACATGCAAAAGGAGGTAATTAAAGGGAATGATTCAGTGCTTTGTTTAGAACTCAGAATCAGAGAAGGAAGTTACTTGTGTTGATTTGACTATTAAAGTAGATTGGCTAAGACTCAAACTCAGTTGTCTGGATTTTCAATTTTGTGTTCCTTCTGCTTCATAGGGCTACAAGAGCTATTAAGTGAGCAAACACCTGTAACATTTCTGCCAGAGTATGATGAAACTGCATGCATCCTTGTTCTCTAGGGTCTACTGTGCACATTTTCCCAAAATCTCTGCTCAGAAACATCACATCAGTAGCATGAAATCAGCTATGTTGACTATTTATACCATGACAATTATAACATGCTCTAAATAAACAAGAATTTTATTTTTCTTGTTTTCTTTTTTCATTTTTTTTTTCTGGAGAGTTGATTGCTAACCAACAAGTATAGCATTGTCCATTCTTTTTTTTTTTTTTTTTTGGTTTTAGACCCAGGCATTCTTATTATTCTTATCCAACTGCACTGCGAGTAAAGGAAAACAAAATTCAGCTTCTTTTAGAAGAACTAAAACAAAGTAAATATGTGGAGCTTAAGTAATATTTAAACTATGAAAATATTAGTGTCTTTATCTCTTTAGTGTATCGAGTGATTAAATACATGTGTGTTACTATGATTTAGTTTGTTGATTTTATATTGTGTGCAAGTGTGAATATGTGTGTATAAAAAGAATATTGCAAACTGGTTTTTGAAAGCTCTAAAAGAGACTAGCACTTACTAAACCAAATACATTTACACAGATGCAAGCAAGCAAAGAAAAAGTAGGACATCTTAAAAAAGAAAAAAAAAATTCAACAAGAGGCATGAGTTTGAAGAAATTTTGTCATCTAGCAAAATACAGACCTGTCTTGCTTGTTCTACATTTTTTATTGGGTGTCCCTATTGTTTCTCAAACTCGGTCGATTATCATAAGCACCTTGGGTGTTTGTTAAAAGTACTGGTTCCTTTGATTCACCTCAGACTTAAGAATCAGTTCTTGAGGGAGTGGTCTAGGAATCTGTAGCTTTAATGAGTGCCCCAAGCAATTTTGCTGAGTAGCCAAGGATGAGACAGTGACTGGATTAGGGGTTCTCAACTCTAGCTACACACTTCAATCAGTTACAGAGTTTAAAAAAAAAAAAAGAAAGAAAAACACTGATCTCTGGGCTCACCTTAAATCAATTATATCAGAATCTCTTAGGCACATGTACTTTTTGCAAAAGCACTTCCAAGTGATTTTAATATGCTGCTAAAAGGGAGAGACACTGGTTCACCTAAATAAGGCACTAATAGAATATTACACTGAAACAGGAAGCAATGAAATCTTGAGGAGAAAATGGATTGTCCAATCTTTGAACATCTTCCTTTATACATTTAAAAGAAAAAGCAAATTTGAGGCATTTCTGGATGTTTAGATAATGCTGAAGAGGCAAATTTATTCCTCCCTCTTGTCATTTCATGTATATACGCTGTCTACTCATCTACAGTTGATTTACAATTTCTCTTTGTAATCAAGGGTCATGTATTCTCAGTCGTTTGAATTATACCTCCCACATTGAGGGAACCAAATCAATATTTATTGAATGAAAAAAATAATAGGATTAACTATGGAGACATTAATTAGTCCACATAGGACCACACACTTTAGCAGCCATTCTTGTCTTGACTTGGACATTTCCTGTGTCTTTGTCTGAAATAATTCCTCACCAACTTGCACCTGGTTTCCAAATTCTCATCTACCATGAATCAGCTAAAATCATCTTAACAGTTTCTCTTGGCCACCCATTTCAAAATAGATTCCATGATCCCCATATCTTCTTCACTAACCCCTTCTTTACTTTTTTGTTTCCTTAGCATTTATTGCAACAAAATATCCTATTTTACTGTTTTTCCACTTTTGTTTCTCTGTCCTTCCCGCTAGGATATGCCAACTGTTAGGGCAGAGTCTTAGCAATCTTGTGCATCATTGTATGATGAGAACCCAGGACAATGACATAGAATTTGTCCTTTTCCCTGATTCTGTGTTTTTTAGTGAGAAAAAAATATATAGTAAATAGAGTTATCTCTCTCTTCCTCCTTTCAGGAACAATTAGCAGATTTTCGTATTATAAGTTTGGAACTTCTTACCTAAAAAATTGCTACAGAGATTTTGTTCAAGCAGAAATAAGAAATACGAGAATGAGAATAAAAGAAGTAGGACCTGGGAACTTTGCCAATCTCTTAGAATAATGCTTCAAGCTAGTGTAATGGGTAAGGTCTACAAGAATCAAATTTAAATGCTGGTTGTTCTCCTCATGTTTTGAGTAACTTTAAACCCCTGTAGGGTATATAAGTTTTCAGGGGTTTGCCTTTCTGCCATTAGCCTCTATGACCAGCACCCATGACTGTACATATCTGATCCAGTGGGTGTGAACTTGCATGAGTGGGCACATCTGGGCTTAGGAGATAAAAGGGCAGTGTCACCCTTGGGGAGAGATAAGAAGAAAGGAGAGAGGAAAACCCAGGAGAAAATTTTAAGTGGCTATTTATTTACTGTTCATTATTAAACATTCTACAAAGGTAATTTCAAGGGTTCCAACATCCTTCACCTGCTACAATTGAGCATGAACTTAGTTGTACTGAGATAGTTACACCTTCAACCTCTCTGCAAATCAATTACATAATCTGTGAAATCTGATCTCAACCAAGTTGAACATGAAAATATTTTTGTCACAGTAGATAGCTGCTTTGACATTGAAAATATGTGAAATTGAATTTCCGTTGACTAACACAAGGCAGTTAATTTGTTAGGGCATGATTATCTTGATTTGCTGCTTTTATTTTTTCCTCAAATTTATTTTTGTCTTATTTTATGCTAATTATTATATCTCTACCTGTACTCTTTTGGAATTTTTTTTTCATGGAGCAGAAAAATGCTCCAATATGTCACTTTGTGTAGGTATCTGAGTTTTTTTCACCTCAGAGGTAGCTCTATCAAATCATATCTACCCTAACTTTTGTGACTGTGATTGTTTTTTAAAAAAATAATTTTAATAACAAAGAACTATTTAAGTATTCAGTACACTTATATAAAAAATATTGAGAACTTTAGTCTCGCATCTCCCAAATTCCAATTCTAACATTTTAGAGTAAACCACATTTTAACTTTTAAAACTGTCACTTCTATTTGTCACCACATAGTGAAGTAATGCACTTGTACAAAATTTGTTGTTTTCCAATTTTATGCAATTGTTTTTTTAATCTATTACTGAAAAATATAAATGTTTTACTTTCTTACAGCTTTCCCATTCCTAATTCTTTATTTCTCACTCAATTACCTTCACAAATTTTTATTAAATCAAAGAGTAATTCTACATTATAATTATCAGGGACATATCAAGTTCAGTTCCATTATGCTTTCCAGACAATCTTCCTAAATATCTCCATCTTCCTGGTCTAAACTAGCCCTCTGGAGCCCTAGAAGTTCATCATAGTGATATTCTGAGACTTTTCTTCAATATCAATTTCAAATTTCCTTTGTTGGTCTTATCTTACTATTATGAAAAAAGATTTAAAAAGTATAAAACATAATCAGCTACCACCCTAAAAATGTTAAGCAATGAAAAACAAAGACTTTCCCTGGATTCTAGAATAGAAAAAGAACATGAATGACAAAGTTGGTGAAACACCATCTCTCCACCTTCACCAAATTCTGTAGTTGATTTAATGTACTGAGATAAATTTCTTAGTTTTGATAATGGCCCTGTAGTTACCTGACATGTTAATGTAAGGGGAAGTTGGGTCTAGGAGATGTGAGAACTATCACTATTTGTAAAACTCTTTGGTAGCTTAGTATAATCTAGGACACATCTTTCTACGATGACACCATTGACAACAACACCACTGCATCGCCTCCCCTGAAATTCCTGATACAGACTTGAATGTCTTCTCACTTATGCCTCAGTCTTTGCTTCCCTTACTCAAGTACGTAATCCACAGAGAGTGGATCAAATCTCCTAACTTGGGAAGCCAAAAAACAGGCAAACAAGAATTCTCTCTTATGCCCTGTTTTCTACTAAGCATCTTAATAGATGCATCTCCAGATCAAAAAGAATAACAACTATTTCCTATCTAAACCTTATTATATTAGATACCTTATTCTAAGCTCTTTACCAACATCCATGTTATAACAAGCATTATAATTTTCTGTTCTAAGGGAATTTACACTGAGAAATTTGGGAACTAAATGATTTTTCAAATGGTCTACTTCTAGAAAGTGGCAAAGCAAAGATTAAAAGCCAGGCGGTCAGGTTCCAGAGTCTTTAAGGCAAAATCTCACACACTAACTGCACATCTGGATAGTAACAAAAGGGAATTGAACTGGTGGGCAAAAATAAATGTTTAATTAGATGTTAAATTTAGACAATGGTAGAAATGATCTTCTGAAAAACAAGGAAAGGAGAGGAAATGGGTAGAAATACACAAGGATGCATACACAGTCTTTCCTGGGGAGGATTGTTTCCATGGCCTCTGTGTAAACCAACACTCACAGAGGCTCATTTGTATAAAATGGTGTAGCATTGCATCTAGTGTACATGCATCCTCTTTCCATATACTTTAAATCTTTTATAGATTACCCAACATAATGAAATATTGCACTAATAGGTGTTAAGGATAAGAAAAAACTCTCAAGTGTTCAGGTCAGATACAACAATCGTAGTCCTAACAATGTAAGTACTATTTTCATCCATGTCTGATTAAATCCGTACCAGAGGAACCTAAAGATAGGAGGGCTGATTATGTAAGCAAGGAAAGGAGAGTGACTTTGAGGAAACTTATATCTTGATTTCGGTTTTTACTAATAAGACATAATGGTCAAAAACAAAGTGAGGTAAGGACAGAATTCAGAGGCAAATGATAACTCTGATAAAAGTCACTGTGTGAAGAAATAATTAACTCTTTCTAAAGCATAGGAATATAAATAGTCATGAGTCCTAGTCTTCTCTGTTTCAAAATTATGTCTAACTCTTGAGGTAAAGACACAGTAAATTAAGGTCTGAAGTTCATTAGTAAGGACCATAAGAAACCCAAGGGTCAAAAGGTAATAAAGTAGAGGAAGAGGAATCTCCATTGGACAAATACTATGGGAGCCCATCTTAAAGATGAGAAACTTATAATTTAAATTTTTTATAAGTTAAGCTTTTTGCCTCCAGCAGGAGGAACAAACTGGGAGCTAACCTGAGAAATCAGGGGACCCTAGGGGCATAGCTCCCCAGACCCCAGGTGTAGGAGTGCTAAAGTTATGAACTGCATCATTATTAAGAAAGATTTGGGGGCCCAGTCGTCAGATTCTTTATTTTAATTAAATTCTCTGTAAAAAAAAATCATTAAAACGCTAGTAACAAGCTCAAGGCAAGGAAAACTTGATAAACTAAATAAGCTTTACAGCCAAAAAATAATCTTGGGTGACCTATAACCAACTTAGTTATCATGATTCCCTAAAAATGATTGCTTAAAAATGTTTAGTAGTATCTAATGATAATCTATTTTCTGTTAAGATATTGATTTCTGTCTTCCACTGAGATATTGCCCTCACGCGCTCATGATATTGCCCTCACGCGCTCATTCCTGTCTCTCACTGAGATAATGCCCTCCCGTACTCATAAAATGCCTCTCCTCATGGAATGTTAAAGCAATTCGTTTAAACACTATATATATGCGGCCTAAAAATCTAAAATAAACCAGCAGATTCTACTGCTCACTAAGTTCGTGTCTGTAATCATCATTCACCAGCCTGAGTTTTTCCTGTCCATCTAAAGGCTGGTACTTAGCAGTCTCTTCCCTGCATGGCTGGTCCGTGGCAAAATACCATGATCATTATTATAATTACCATCATAATCATAATAACTATCCTTTATTGGCTGGTTCCTATGTATCAACATTGTTAAATATTTTACAGAGTACTTCAAATCATACACATAAGAACTCTATAAAATTATAGTGTTATTATCCCACTTTGTAGACAAGAAAACTGATGCCTAAAGAGTTGAAGTAACTTACCAAAGGTCAGCAGAGAACTAGTAGGTAGTGGTGACAGAATTTGAACTTACTTCAGAATATAGGGCTATGGATGGATCAAAATGTAGGCATCAAAGTCTAGGAATTGGAAAGCAGGGATAAACCTATTTTTCATGAATTGCAGGAAATTGGTTATGATCTGCAAGGAGCATATTTGAGTTTACTATCTTACCTTATTTAAGTGGTAGGTGACATGTCTCAAGTTTCATTGTAGAAGCCGTGAATACACATGGTGCCAATGTGTGCAGAACACAGAGCCCAAGCTTGAACAGTGGAAGGAGAAACTGATGGAAAAATCCCTCCATCTGGTAAGAAAGATTTGGAAGACATTTCATAAGGTTCCTCAGATACTGACAAGAGATTGAACAAGAGATTGAACATCAGTCACCTGTACTGATGACCAATTAATTAATGTACTAGTATGGTGTATTGGCTTTATCCTTCTCTCCTGCATGTCTCCTCTGTTCCCTGGGATTACTCCTCAAATAAGCAATCTGTAATCAAGGCTCTACCTTGCCTCCGGCTTTGTTTCTGGAAGATCCTAAGCCAAGTCAACAGAAACTACCTCTAGAAGATAGATCCTACAGATGAATGCTACTTGCTGAAATTGAGCAGTATCATTCAAGAACTCTCTCTGTCTTTTATCGCTTTCAGACCTCTAATCAAGTTTGTGTCTTATGTTGGACTTATCCAGAGAATCAACAGAACTAGTAGAACCAATGTGTAACCAGTAGGGTGTGTGTATGTGTATGGAAAGAGGGAGAGAAGAAGAAGGGAGAAAGACCTGAGAGAATGTATATAGATTTTTGTATATTACATTTCCATTCCATCCATTTATCAAACAAAAATTTAAATTATTTTTTCATTAAAGTCTAGCACACTTAGTCAGAATAACTTCCCAGCAGACAGCAGTACTAGCTGGTACAATGAAATTTCTGATCATCAATTTTGATTTGTCAAGACCTATATTTATAATTGACTATAACCTTAAGGCTAAAACTCAAAATCTATAAAGAAGACAAAAGAATTTATAAGAATGTCTAAATCTACATTCTATATTCAGAAATGAAGTCAACTCATTATAAATATTTCTATAAAATAAGTCATAAAGCTGTTTTCCTTAAAGATTCCTGTGAAGCACCAATAAACAACCCTCAATTAGTTATTTATTGATTCCATATCTGGTACCATGTTGATTAAAATAGTAAATGTAAGAATCAAAACTGTTTTTGTGTTCTGCTGTCCTTTCAATTTTCTATCTTTAATTCATTTGTGGATCTTCCTAGACTTTGCAGAACAACATGAAGTAAAGGGAGGTTAAGCATTTTTATTCACTTCTGAATTTAATTGGAATTGTTTTTGCAACGTGAACTTCATTGGTTTCATCTTGAAGTGTTTTCTGCTCTCTATGTGCCTTAACTAGAGCTGCTACCTCAAGCACCTACAACAATAACTAGCCACATCCTAGCTATGCAGCACAGCTCTGTCTCTGGCACTCCCACAGACTGTTGCCTTGACTCTTCAGCTGTTAGCATCCAACTCAGGCGCTCCTTTCAACACCCATTATTTAGGTCTCCATTCTCAAGTCACCCCATTGAACTTTTGACTTTCCTGCTCTCAGTCATAACCCAGCTATCACCCTTCCATCTCCAAAGTCAATCAAGGTATTACAGTGTCAGTGTCAAGGTCAAGAGTACTCTGGGTCTCAAGACAGTTTTCATATCTTGGTGGCCAGTTAGTGCTTGTATGATCTTGGACCCTGTTATGTTTCAGTTTTCTTGTCTATATAATAGACATAATGATAGTTCTTAAAGTCCTTTCTTGATAATTCCTGTGTGGCTTAATCCTCAATGTGGGTGGAACACATAGATGCTACAAGGCATGTAGTCCATGATATACACATAAATGTATATATAAATATTTGCTGAATTGATAATGTAGTATATATAATACATGCATTATATTATGTGTTTAATTGTTATATACAAATATATAATTACTAAATAGAGAAAAGAAGGATTGGTCCTGTCCAGTTCCAGGCCAGAGCTACTCTGCAACTGGTTTTCTATATTATTCCCAGTTTTGCCATAACCTGTCATACACTTTTCTGCAGTTCTCCAGGGAATCCCTCGAGGATGCTTTCTCTGTCTTATTGTCTAATTAGTCATGTGTTCCTTTACAGTCCTGTATTGATCACAGAATCAATCCCACAAAAATGTATAAGCATACAAGTCTCTACTGAAAGTTTAGAGATGAATGAGTAGGTGGTAGAAACTAGGAAACAAACAAACAAAAAAGCAAAGCAAAGTGTTATGCTAATGGAAACGTCTTTAAATTTCCCAAATTTACCCAATTACATGGCAGAAATTTCTTAGTATCTCATTTTCAAACTCTGACCCATGCCATTCACTTGAATTCCCTCTTTGCTTATTTTTTTTCCTATTTTACTCTCTGCTCTGCTCTCTTCTCTTTTCTCTAAATTCACATTTATTTCTAATGTAGAACAATTTATCTATATCTTTGTTTCCTTATTTCTTTCTAGCCTTTGCTTTCAGTCTACATCACCTTACATCACTAGCAACTATCAAGGTGTTTCCTGAAACAATGTCATTTTCCTAAAACAAATATAAAGATCACTCAGTTGGACTATCAACCTCCAATAGTGACCCTGGCCAGGCTTTGTAACAAGTTGCTGTTAGACTGGGAAATTTTGTAAATGTTAAGATAATGTGCTTCTCTTTATAGATTACTAATAATGACAATTTGAGGGAAAACCTACTCTCCCTGTTGACAATAGCCTAAACACCCCAAAACAGAGGAATGGATTGTGAAGATTAGTGTATTATACTCAGCAATCAAAATAGTTAAGCCCATGCCATTTATAGCAACATGGATGGAGCTGTAAAAGATAATGCTAAATGAGAGAAATCAGAGGGAGAAAACTAAATACCAGATGGTGCCACTAATAAGCAAAATATTAAGAACTGGAGAAAAATAAACTTAAAAGCTAACCTTTTAAAACTGACTAAAAAATTGAATCCAAGGAGAGGAAGGGGAAGGGAAGGGTAGGAACAAAGATGGAAGGAAGTATAATAGATAGCAGTGGAATGAAAATAAGTGATTTGATGTTGGGTAGTCTGTGGTGGTGATATTAGAGTATTCCAATGTTACCACAATTAAGAGAATTTTTTAATGTTTAAATAATATTTAGGAAAGAAATTTTTAAAAATGTAATTACAATTTGTCAGATGGTTTTTTGAGCATCTTTTGAAACAATTTTTATTAGTTTTACATATTGATGAGAGATTAAACTTCATTCAAAAATTCCACTTCTTGTTTTCACAGTTCTCCCACATCTTCTTTCAGTAGATTATTCCACCAATTTATGTAAGTATTTCTGCTTACATGGAAAAGTCAGTAGTTTCTGAAGATTCCTGAAAAGAATGATCTTTATTTACCTAAATCCAAGAGAGAATGCATTACTCTAGTTTCACACCAAGTCTTTTGGCACAGATCACTGATTGTGAGCTTAAACACAGCACAAAATGAGGAACATTTATATTACTTCGATGTTTTCTTCATGGTGTTCTAGGTGTTTTATAATTGTTAGTTTATTTATTCCTCACAACAGGCCTATTACAGATGCTGTATTGTTCCCTTTTTAAGGATAACAAATCAAAGGCATAAAATGACTATCTCAGGGCATCTTGCTAGAGGCAGGATATCAGTCAGGGGACCTGTTTTAACCACTACACTAAACTCTTAATGAGTAGAGAAGCATTTGATTATGAATATATTTGAAGTTTCCTATAATAACACTTTCCCTTTTTGAAAGGAGCTTATTGTAAGCTGATACCAGCTACCATTCTGGAAAGATGAAGAGATACAGGCTCTCATGTGAAGGCCAAATGAGAAGGAGAGTGAATTTGGAGGAAAAGCTATTAAGAAAGTGAAGAGGTAGAAAATAAAATCTTAAAATTTTGGTTCCACATATCTTTGTCTTTCTATGCTTCTGAATCTGAATATGAGAAATATTCTATTGTGACCTTTATCATATTAAATTAAATTTCCAACCATTCCTAGTCCCTGATGATGAAGTGTTCCCAGAGCAGCCTCTGTATTACAAGCATTTGGAAACCCTGGGTGCTTGTTTAACCTGAAATTCCTGATCTCTTTGCAGACCAGATGAATCTGTTTTGGGATGGGGAGGTGGGTGGGAGGGACTAAGGAAGATGTGCATTTAGCAAGAATCACAGGCAGTTGTGCATGCCAAAGTTTGTGAACTATTGCTACACAACTTTTCTGTACATGCATATTTTATGTTGGCCTGCAGTGCTGAAATACCTGCAAAGTGACTCTTTACCTAGGGTCTACAATCCTGGATACCAGGACACCAACATAAGTAGTGAATTTGCTTATTTTTTTTACAAGCAAATAAATATTGAAAATTGCCCCAAAAAATATTTTTTTGCTGTGAGTCAAAGTTATACCTGAAAAAGGTTGGTATATTTTCTATAACTAATGAAACCTCAAGAAATCTCCAGGCAAAGAACTTCACAAACCTAGATATTCTTTAGTCTATTCTATAATAGCTTCTGCTAGTATTGCTGGATGTTTTAAAGTATTTTTTCTTCATTAATGTAAGAAATATTTGTCGGTATCTCAATGTATTTTGTAATCAAATATTTTGCTTTTAAAGTAAGCTTTGTGGTTAAAAATATTTTAACAGGTTATAAAAATACTCATAAGCATAAATAACAAGTTATAGATAACAAATTATAAGAATACTCATAAGCATAAATATCTATCACCAAGAAATATATTCTCATTCTACCACTTATCATAGTTATAAGACACTTCAGGTTATCCAAAATATAACTGAATTAAAAAGTAATGTCACAAATATGTAAATTGATGGGGATTAGGCAAAAAGAGATACAGTGAACAGTCAAATTCTTTTCCACATTGAATTTTATAATTGTCTTTATTTAATTGCATAATGATTTATTTAGTATAATATAATCTTTTTCATTTCCCTGTTCTTTAGTTTAACATGAAATGAAGATTAGAATTCTTTGTAAGACATAAAGTTGGATAAAGTGCTACTAATGTGACTTTATTCAGTCTTGAAACATTTTGATTACATTGACAAATTTAGAGCCTTCTTCTGTTTGTTTCCCAATGCCCAGAACTGAACTAGTCTCTACCTGTAATAGCACTGCTTATGCCAAATTCAAAATACGACTCAGTTTCTCTGTACATGTAGAACAAGTTTTAGTTTCTTGCTCAGTAACAATCACACAGACCATTCTTCACTACAAATTAACAACACATCCCCTGATTCAAAGCAATGAATCATTAAAAGATTTTACAAAGTCAATGTTGAAAATTTATCTGTTCCTATGGAGTTTCTGTAGAAAAAGTGTCATTTATAACACTAAGGACACAATCCCAGGGTCTATTTATCATAATATCTTATTACGTTATCTCTTATCAGGAATCTCAAAGGGATTTTATAAGTACTAATGTCACCTTTTCCTGAGGTATGTGAGCATAGCAATTGCAGAGGACTGAGCAAAGAGTTGAAGAACTGCTCCAACCTGTTCAATTCTGAAACACTGAATGGATAGGAAGCCAAAAGCCAGCTGTCCTGTCTGTCGTAGGTGCATCACACAAGACTGAACTCTGTGCAGCCACTATGGGAGAGAGAGTTAGAGAGGGCCCTTTAGCTTTGAATTTTGGCAGGAACTCAAGTAATTCACATGAAAATGTATCCTATATAAAAATAAGAAAATTAATTTCTTGAGTAGATGTTCATATAAGAAAATACTTCCTCACACTATGCAGAGGCCCGAGGATGAGACGTGAAAGGTAAGCTGTGTAATCATGTCCCTGAGCAATAGTGCTGCTGGTGAGGACTCCCTGGTGACTCAAGAGAGACCCTAAGTTAGGTCCAGATAGAAGCAGGCAGTCCCAGTTTATACTGTAATATCCATTCCAATGTAATATCTATTATTGTAATGCCCATTCCCATTAATCTCAAACTGTTCTAGATATGAGTAAAAAATATATCAGATCCCTAAAGTCACTTTAACTTTAGTGTATAGTTAAATAGAAAGCTACAGTGGTTGAAGAGAAAATACTCAGCTCTAGTTATCCTCTATAAGTCTTAGGTTTCCCATAAACAAAACACTAACACTTACACATTGTTGTTATGAGAATTCAATGTAATGAATCCCCAAGCCCCATCCATCTCACACACACACACACACACACACACACACACACACACACACACCCTGAATGAGCCAGGAGCAAGGTAAGATCTCAAGAAGCTCAAATTTCATTTCTTTTTCCCTATACCAAGAGAAAATTCCAATATAAGAGAGTTACAGCATCTTTTTCAACTTCTGGAATTTTCATTCAATTCCAGGAAGCCTCAAGTTCTGTAACATTCCCATTTCAGAAGAATGTGAGGTGAGAAGACTGGAGATCATTCCTTAAGACAAGATGTCAGACTGACCACTTTATACAGATGATAGAGAACCAACTGCCAATGGTCAAAACTTTCAGCTTAATATTAATCTCAAAAATAAAAATGATCTTCAAATTAAACTGTGTAAGATGGGATAACTCTCCAGTTACTGAGTTCCTTACCACAAATGAGGACAAATATGGATAGATTATCATTCGATCAGGGTATTATATAGGATATTTCTTTCACAAGGAGGCTAGTCAATACTGGGAATGTCTTCTGCATTTTCTGTCTATATAGTAAGGGTTGCTATATTTTCCAAGAAAATAGATGTAACCTACATTTTTCCTTTTCTGAACTTTAAAGTAAAGTATCTTTATAAGTATCTCATTTTTACGTTTTGCTAATATGCATAGCAACAAAAAGGAGTCTTCGCCTACACTTATTCTGACTCTGCCATAATTTTTATCTCAGATGCTGAGTTCATAGTAGATACTCAACAAATAACTGCTGCGTAGAAATGCAGACACACTCCTATGGAGATTCTTCTGTGTCTGTCATTAATACATATGGACACTGTGGTCAGTTCCACAGTTTCACCTATGGCCATGCAGCATATTTTCCATGCCTTCACATAAGGGACGATCACATAAAGGGAGAAACATGGCATTCAGCAAATTCTAAATATTCAATGACCCTTTGAACATGACTCAACTTTTGACCATAGAGACAGACTCTTCAAAAGGCTTTGTCAGTGAGACTGAGGATGAGTAAAACACAAAATGCCTAAACAGTACAACAAATATTCCAAGTGAAGCCTAACCTACTAATAAAAAATACAAATATAATAAAGATAACTGCAGTCATTCAGAACATAAGATATTTTGTCTGAAAATTTGAAAATATAATTAAAAATCAGCAAAAAATTAAGATTATTAAAGAAAAACTAGAATGAAAGCCACAGATTCTAGCAAGAACATAGAGCATTTAAAATGAGTAGAAGCATATGTTAAAATATAGTTCACCAATGATATCTATTTAAAAAAAAGAAAATGTCTAATTGCTAGTAGAAATTATAAATTTATGAAGAATAAATTTTACTTGGGAAACATTTCCCAAGTATTGGTATTTTGAACTTAAAATAGTGTTAAATTCTTAGTCCATAAGAATTTGAAGTGTGCCAGTATTTAAATCTACGTGGAAAAATAAATACAAAACCCTCCATCAATTACAATTTAGAAATTTCTTTCTGAACACATCTACAGATGGCAAAAAATTGAAGGAAAATATAAACAGATGGGACTACATCAAACTAAAAAACTTCTGTACAGCAAAAGAGACATGAAACAAACAAAAGAAAAAGAAACCCAACTGAATGGGAAAAAAATTTTGTCCTCCACAAGAGTGATAAGGATTTAATAATGAAGATCCAGAAGGAACTCACACTACTAAACAAAAACAAAACAAGAAGCCCAATCAAAAAATGGGGAGAAGAATTAAGAATACACTTCTACAAAGAGGAAATACAATGGCCAACAGGCACATGAAAATTGTTCAATGTCACTGCAATAAGGGAAATTCAAATCAAAACCACAATGAGATACCACCTTACACCAATAAGAATGGCCCACATCCATAGAATAGGGACAACAAGTACTGGCATGGATGTGGAGAGAAAGGAACACTCTTACACTGCTGGTGGAGATGTAAACTGGTCCAACTACTATGGAAAGCTGTGTGGAGGACCCTCAAATTAATGAAAATGGAACTACCATTTGACCCAGCAGTTGGTCTCTTGGGAATCTACCCAAAAGAGACTTCAATGTGGGCACAAAGGGACACCTGTGCTTGGATGTTTACTGCAGCACTATTTGTAATTGTAAGGACTTGAAAGCAACCTAAATGTCCCCAAACAGATGACTGAATGAAAAAGATGTGGTATATATACAAATGGAATATTACTCATCAATTAAAAATGACAAATATGATGATTTCATGATAAAATGGATGTACTTAGAAGAAATCATATTAGCAGAAACAAGTCAAAAGGAAAAAGACAGAAACCAAGTGATTTCACTAATATATGGGATATAAGAGAAAAAAAAAGCCACAAGGAAAGGTCAAAACAAACTAACCACCAAATTGAAGCACACCACTTGGGGAAAGAGGAAGGGGGGGAATGGTTGGGAGGTTGGAGGGTGGGGGAGTGAATCCCTGGGATTACAAAGATGTGAAATTTATATATAAATAAATTTTTTAAAATAAAATAAAAATGTATTCTTCATTAATCTTACTGGGCATTTATTCAAGATTTAGTTAAAACACCAAATTCTTATTTTAAAATCTTCTGACATTCATTTTGTTCATGGAATCAGTTATAAATTTCTACAAAAACAATTCTGTAGACATCTTTTAATTAAGCTCAGTTTTTTTTACATATGCTATAAATGAAAGTGTCAACAAAAGGGTCTGGGGAAAGTTTGAAATTTAAAATGTTAGGATTTCCCCAAACTAAAATTTTATGATTGCATTCCTCAAATACCTGGAACATTTAGTAACTTCAGTTACTTTGCCTTCTTTCTGTTAAAACATCTCAGAAAGCAAAGGAGCCCTTGTTTAATACCTAGTTTAGTGCAAAATTCTGTTAAGAATTTCTGAAACATTGATCCACGTAGTCTATGTTAGAAACACCTGCAGAGTTTTTAAAATATACTTATCCTGGTCCAACCTCACCAGATTCTGCGTTAGTAGATCTACATTTGATCCTTTAACCATTTTCTTTTGTTTGTTTGTTTTTAAATATACAATTTTATTTTGTTTTGTTCTTTAGGTTACAGCCTCTGTGTTAATATTTTTCCCCCTCCCTTCCTCTGGTGCCCCTTCCATTCTCTCACACCCCACTCTTTGTGTTTATTAGCTGTGCTGAGTCCATTAGTCTCTTTCCTATGTTAGTGTCTTTTCTCTAGTTGAGGGACTGCGTTGTTGGGTTCAGGCGAACCTTGCTGTTAGATTTTCAGTCTTAAGTTTGCGTTGGGTGGCCAGGTTATATTCGTGTGTGATCTGTCCATGTTTTCTTGCTGCAGGCCGTCCTCTCCAATCCAATCCGAGAGGATGACCAAAGAGGGGATAATGGGCCCCACATCAAAACTGCAAACTGAAGCAGAGGAGATGATCTTCAAAGGCCATTCACAGAAGCCTGAACTCACAGAGACACTTCTTGACCAAAACTGGCTGGGGGCAAGACCCCCTAAGTCTGACACCAGAGCCATAAGGAAAAGCAGCAAAGCAATGTTTGTTTGTTTTTTAATTAGGTGATTAGGGTATGCTGCTCTGCTAGAAAATCATCCAATTAAACCCAGTTGCTTCATCTTTCTGCATATTTTATTAGCAGCATCTTTCAAAGTATATTCACTTATATAACTCATGAAATAACTGTTCTTAAAAATCAGAACCTAGTTGAGGAGGTTGGATTTTCATTCTCACAAAACCCCAATCCTAAGTGACATAAATAAAGTCTCAATGTTTTCATCTATCAAACAAGGGGGTCAGATGAAGCAATTCTTAAAGTTCCTGGAGTTCATACATTTATAAAAGATACAGAGATCAACATGAAAAAGACACATGAGCAGAAAGGTTTATTACTCATTTCTTCAAAAATATGTGGGTTATATAAAATGCTGGAAAACCATACAGCTACAGAAAACAGAAATTCTTGAATTAAAGAAATCCACACTCACAACTGAAACTGAAAGACCAGCACTAGAGTCATCTAATGATTTAAACTGCCTTCGTCAGCACGTCATCTTAGTTCATTGTCAGTCCAGATATAGTGACATGTCTAGAAAGAAGCTGTCATTGTGCTGAGCTTGGACAAAGAAGTTTCCAGGGTGGGTAGTGTGAATTTTTCTTTTCCTTTTTTTTTCAGAGAGCTGTCACACCTGTCTGATTAAGACGCTGTGAGTCACTGCGTACTTGGCTTCCTCTCAACTGAAACATACCTTAGCTTTTCTCCCTTTGTTCTCACCCTCACTTATCATCATGAGAAAAGATAAAATGCACAAACTACAGCCTGAGATACTTCTCCAAAGGAAACATCCCATTTTAGGAGCACATCTCTCTGCCAGAACCAGAAATTGGTCAAATTGTCTTCAACCTGAAAATGTTTTCTGTGACAAAAAACTGTTTTCATATTGTTCTCTTATGTTATTATTCTTAAACTGTACCATAAGTATATTTACTTTTTGTCCAGCTGGGACATGGTTATAATTTAAGTATTTATCAGTGATTGTTAGAACTTCAAGTGGCAATGTTATAAATCTTTTCTTAAACTTTAGAGATTACTTGTCTTTCACTTCTTTTATACCCTCAAAGGCCCACAGTCATTCCACAATTCCACTTCTGACATTTTCAATTCTATCATTCAGATATTCATTCTACAATAGAGAAGAAAGAAAAGACATGTATTATATGTAGAATAAATGATTTTGTCTAAGTAAATTCCACAAGGTGCTGCTTATGCTATCTCTATTTTCCATTTACTTTGGATTAGAGTCAAAGATACTTCCTTTTGAGTCACTCAGTAAGAATCATACTCCTTATTGCAAATTTTATTTGCACTTTGGTAATAAATTGTCTTCAATAAGACAATCACACTGAAAGTGTTCTCTTCTCTGTTCAGCCCGCTGCACAATCTAAGCTTTCCTCTTGTGACATCAAAGCAGCTCCAGTGTCACCACCTCCTCTTTTTCTCTTTTAGCTCTTTATTCTTCAAGTTCAATATCTCTTTGTTCTAAAGAGTTCAGAAATCTAACACTGGCCTTTAGATTTTTACAAGTAGATAAAACTTGATTTTCTTCCATGACTCAGGGAGACTTCGTATGTTCCCCTCATCATTTATCAACTTTATTATAAAGTACAAAAAGTGATGACAAGTCCAGGATTTCTAGGTCAGATAAATAGGCCATCTCTCACCTAGCCAAAAAAGAATATATTCTGTTGGAATATTCAAACCCATCTTGGAGAATAGAGCAAATAACTTAAGGAAAACTTAAGAAAAAGAAAAGTGCACATATACTAAATGTACTTCTAATTGTAGAAGTCCTTCCCAGAGCAAAACTTTTAGACTATGTGAGAGCTAAAACAACTGACCGAATCATAGCATGAATATGTGAAAATTTAAAAATAAAATGCAAATTTTAGGTTGTGGTTAAAATTTATGTGGAAGAATGCAGGTTAGATTTAAATTTAAATTTTAAATAAAATGTAAGATTTAGGCTTGTAACTATTATCTCTGTGGATAAATGTAGGTTGTATCTCTGGCCTGCTGCCAATGACCATTCTCTGAGGAGAGAGGTTGTAACTGAACTGTTACTGCAGCCTCCAGCTGTCTTCCCAGGTGTCTTGCTACTGGTGATTTCTGTGTACTCATGTATGTAAAACTCTCCACCCTTGCACACAAGGCAAACCTCCTCTTTGTTCAGACTTGCCTCATTAGACTTCTGAGGTCAGACTAAATCCAGGCGAAAGTCCTGATTACCGCTGAGATAATCTGGAATAACTTGAGTACATTTTGCAACTTCTGAGTTGGGCGGTGGTGACAGTTTAATCATTATAATTGACACATCTCATAATGTCTTCCTAGAGATTGGTATCCATATCAAAACCCCTCATGTCTAACTTGACTTTTTTTGATTTGGCTTGAAAGTTTAAAGTCAAACTTCAGAAAGTCTCTAATCATAGGATTTGGTCAGGTCTATTTTAGCCATGACAGTTTAGCAGAGAGATTTTTTTGTTGCCTCCTGGAGGAAACAAACTGTATGACAATGCTTGATCTTATTAAAATGAATAGTACACAGAAAAAGAAGTCATAGCTGTATCTGCTTATGGCTCTCACTATGTGAAGAAATTTTTAGGTTGTTATATCTTAGATTTTCCTATGTGTTAGAGCTGGAATCTTATTAAATGGGTACATGTGTATAAGCATTTTTTAAAGTTTTAAAGTTGAAGAGAAATTAGGCCTTTCTATTGGTTTTAGTTTAGTGAGTCTCATTGTTCTTTTTTTTTAATTTGTAGAGTTCTGGCTTATGAATATGGTCATATTTCAATAATTCAATAATATTCAATATTGTCATAATTCAATAATTAATTTTATCTACCTGAACTGGCTTCTTTCTATTATCTAGATATCTATTATCAGATATTTTGAAAATTTGAATAAAGATGTGTATCTTTGGGAGGGCAGGAAATAGCAATGACTTACCCCAGGTGAAAAAACAGGACAAAAAGACTTAGGAGTCAATGTTTACTCTTTTATGAGTATCAAAGACAAACCATATTGTGTTTGATAATGAGGTTTAGAAAGTCATAGCATGATTCACCTACCATTCTTGCAGGTTTGTGACAAAAATAGGCACTGATAACAGAAATTTGCTTAATTTTAAATTAGGCTACAGTAGTTTTAAAAATCCCCAATTTTGTATTTTCTAACTGAGTTTTGCAGTGATCACAAGAAAAAAAGGGGGACCTATTTGTGTATATGCACATCTACCTTAAGATAAAATCTTAAGATAACTTTGAGAATAACTATTGAAACTATAGTGAGATTGTATGAAAATTTCAATTGAAAGGATGACAAAAATAATATCCTATCTTTTACCCTTAGGTTTCCCAAAAAGCAGAGTGAGAGGTTCTTGATAAATATGCAAAATATGAGAAGAACTAATCTTTGGAATTGTTAAGATATATTATCAAGTTATAGAGAGCAGTACATTTTAGGCATATAATTAGGTCTGTCAAAACATGAACAGTTAAAAGAGAAATAGTAATCAAGTAAGATAACATTTATTTTTGTTTGTTTCCATTAGACAATAGGAATCAAAGATGAAAAGAATATAAGTAGAATACTATAACCTCTAACATTTTATTATTATTCCCACTCAAATAAAAATTCACTTCCAAATTATACAGTTAACAAATGTATTTATGTATATTTTGCAGATTTTAAAGTATCAGTAACCAATTAATTAAGGGCCTGGATATCTCCATTGCTTATTATGTAATTCAGTAAGTTGATAGCATGTGTAAATTGAAGTTGCTCTTTTATTTTTTTAATATTGTTTTAATGCAATTATAATAAACTATTAATGATGGATAAATAAAACATGCAATGAAGCTTTATATTTAAAATATCTGATTTTAAGATGCATTTCAATGCTGGGTGTAACAATTTCAATACCTAATGATGCTTAATCCTCAAAGGAACTCAGTGAGTGAGTTAATGCCTATTTAATAGTAAGAAACCTGAAATTCAGAGAGCTTAAGAAACTTGTTCAGACCATCTAGGTAATAAGAAAATGAACCACAATTCATACTGGAACAGTTTGCTCGTTGGATATGCTGCTCCTAGCCCTCCTCTTTCCTTAGCAATGCCTGCACTTATGAAAACAAAACAAAATAGTAAACCAGGCCCAGGAACCAGAGTTCAGTTAACACAAAGTAATTGCTGTATCCTTCATATGATAAAATGAGCACGAATAATTATAATGACCTAGCTGTCACTCTATATTCTTGAGCAAGCTGCTAAACTGTTCTGCATTTTAATATACTTATTTGTAAGTTGAAAACTAAGTGTAGCCGTCTATGCAGAAATGTTGTAAGGCTAAAATTAGCATGAACTCACTTGGGTCAAAACAGCCTTTTTAAGCTTCTTAATCATGTACTAAAGGCTTCGGTTTCTCAATTTTTGACAGAAATGAGACTAAGTACCTGTTTGACTTTACTCTCAGTTGCACAGACCTTGGATATTACAAGGATTTATATTTCAAATAAATTAACTTAGAAATATACTTTTCTAAAGCAGGAAATAACTACAAATAAGACAATTTAGAAGTATTTTAAGGAAAAACATGTTCTAAAATTTGAAAAGTCATCTCCCCTAAGTTTACCTTCAAGGTATTTCCAGTTTCTTAATGATATGTTAAAATTATTTCTAAATGTAAATATGTATGAACCAAACACAATATCCATTTTGACTTCTATTTAGAATGTGATTGTATTCTCTTTTTAATTTATTTTTATTAATATATAAGTTTTGTTTACATTTCCTTTCCATTTGGATGTTCCTCGCCCCTCCCCTTCCTCTTTCCTCTACTCTGGTAACTCCATTTCCTCTTTCACTGCCAGCTGTTGGTCAATTTTCAATCCATTGGATTCTTCCTTTTCTTTCCTGGAGCAATGTACTTTTCACAGGTGGAGACGTGTTTTCCTGGGACATAGGGCTCTGTGCTTAGCTTTTCATATGCATCTTTGTTGCCGGTAGCCAGTTCATGCATGTTTGGATCATTTCAGTGCATCCTCCTTCTTACTGATCACCTTCTCGAACCCAGCCTCTTTGCTTCTTTGCTTTGTACTTCAGTCTCTGGCATTGGGAGCATTTCTCCCAGTCGATGGTAGCATATAAAGTTCTTGATCAGGATAAGCACTGGCATGTGGCTGGTCTGGCTGGCCGCATGGCCTCTGCCCCCACTCTGTGGCCTTCCTCTCCCCGGGGAGTAGGATGGTGCCTAGTTCGCACTGAAGGCATCTCTGAACCGGAAATTCCGTTCCCGTCTGCAGAAATCTTGTGGGTGTATTTCTGTGACAATCTGTGTCACAGAATACGGAATCTCAGTCCTGTGTCCTGTGAATATGGAATCTTTCTTTGTCCCGGGTTTTATTTCTTTCTCTTCACCTCCATCTTCATCTGTATATGCTTTGAACTAGCGATTTAGTTGTTCCTGGTGAGTATTGACTGGATTTGGAGTAACCAGAGGGGGCAATAACCTCACAAGACTCACACACATGCACATGCACAAGGACACCACCCACACACTCACCTTTGGCCCAGGCAACCGACAGGAGAGGGTGGAGCTTCCAGGGATATGGTTGTGCTGTCTACTTGGCAAAGACAGTCGGGAACTGGGGACTACCACCTGTTAAGGCAACCTGGATCCCCTGGAAACCTCTAGCAGCGGCATATGCCACAGGGAAGCTACCCGCCCCTCATACCCCCCATGCTGGAGCGGGCTCTGATCATATTCTCTTTATTTTAAAAGCAAAATTATTCCTTTCACTTACCATGCTAAGTTTTGTTTTGAAAGCAGAAGTTTCCAATCAAGTCCTTTATTCCAAAATGTCACTATTTGTAGGGTAAGTGAGCTGGTCAGGTTTTCCTCCTTTGGCTTGCATAACCAACATCTGGGGTGTTGTATCTTCCCCATGATTGCGTGACCTGTGGGTGTTTGCATGTGTGAGTGTGAACACCTGGGCCTAGGTGAGAGGATATAAAGGAGCACAAGGTGAGTACAAGCACAAAGGAGAGCAACCAGAGAAGAGAGCAAAAGAGGTAGCACAAGAGAGAAACCCAAGAGAAAAAATGTGAGGGTTCCTGTGGGGGCTGCAGGGCTTACCTGCCTCACAGCCACATTCCAGCCCACCCCACCTCCAGCTGAAGCCCAAGTCCTGACTGGTCATGCCTGTCGTGTCTGTGTAACTGCTAGAATCAATAAAGAACCTACGCAATTGGTAAGCCTGATGCCTGTGCACTACAATTGGTGTCAAGAACTGCCTAGTTGCTCAGACAATTGGTGATTAGGGTGGGATGATTCAATACAGACAGAGAAGACACACCAAGTGGCATAGATGGCAGAATGGTTTGATGCATCTGTGGCTACTGGCATAGTTGGCAAGATTCAACACAAACATTATCCTAATTTTTAAACAGGATTCATCTATTCTCAAGCTTAATATTGCTCATAGTACATCAATAGGTGCAAATACTCAGAACTTATAAAAATATTTACTACCCTCCCCAAAAAAAGAAACAAAGGGATAATAATATGCATGGTTAAAGTATACTGAAAGCAATTTACTGGAAAATTCTGCTCAAAAACTCTACTTTCTTCCTGAGAGAAGTATGCTTTTGGCCTTCCTTTACTCAGTCAGCTCACACTACAAAGAGCCTGCTCTGCAGCCCAGACACTGGGTTAGGGCCTTGGACACACATGTAACAGGAGAGCAATGCCTCTTCCCCCCAAGAACAGGGTCCCTTGGGACTGGGGTTAAGGGCAGGGATGAGGGGTGGGGTAAGTAATCTCTTCAGTATGTAAGAAGCCATGGCAGGAAAAGGCAGGTGGGCATTGGGAGAATGCATCAGAGACTCCAATCCAAACATCATGGAGAAGAGTCTGGAAGGCTACCTGGTAGCAATGACCTTCAAATCACCCTTGGAAAGAATCACCAAAGAAAAAGAAAAAGAATGGAGCAAACAACATATATTTGAAAGAAATTCTGGAGACATGTAAGAAACAGAAACATTCAACCTGGCTTGAGCATAGAGTGAGGTACAGCACCCCCAGAACTGAAGATAAAGCATGAAAGGAGAGTCAACTCTTGGAAGATTTTCCCAGCAATATTTAAAGTAAGGGCTTTCTTCTAAGGGAATGAGTTTCAACCAGAATCCAGGATGGCAACCCGAGGGCCAGGGAGACATTTAGATAATTATGTCCACTTTGAGGCCAAATTTCTTAAACTAGATTATGATTCTGAGTGTACAGTCTTCACAAGATTGCCTAGGATCCTTCCATGCTGAACCTCATTATTAAAATCCATGCCTACTTTTCTTTTTCTCTCTGGTTTATTTCCACTAGAGAAAGAGAAATACTGGATGGTCTCACTTTTATGTGGGATATAGAGAAAACAAACAGAAGGACAAGAAAAAGTTAAAACTAATAAACTTACAACAGAACTAAAGCATACAGGAGGAAGGGAGGGGAAGATCAGGAGAGGGCTGAGTACAAGAGATCAGCGTAATGGTTCATGGGTGACATGGGAGTACCTTAGGGTATATAGTAATGTTATATAGATATATAAATATATATTGATATAATCAATTAAAAAAAAGAAAAAGGAAAAGGAAATACATGTATGGTCACCAGACATTTCACAGATTGAAATGAAAAACATCTCTGTCAGCAACAGTCTGCTTTTTCAAAAGAATTGTTTTGCAAGAGAGACATAACCACCTACAGACCACTCATATGTTCTCCTACTATTTTATATCTTTGACCATATTTAGTGCTGACTTGTACCTAAAGATCGTCTCCTCTTTGCTAGAGAAGCAGGAAATTTGTTCTGGATGTTCAGTGCTACTAAACTGAATCTATAAAAAGTTTCTCAAGCCCAAAAGACGGTCTCTAATCCCACCTCAATCACCCAGTTCCTTTGAAGTGGATATGGTGCTTTTCACATTGTATTGCGAAATAAAAGTAGGTGACTCCGATGAGTAAATGCCAAATGGTCGTTTGAGACCAGCTTCACTAGGTGCTTACATCGTGTGTGGAAGAAGTATGGAACTGGAAGCCAAAAGACTTGAACTTTACCACCAGCTTAACTCCTGTGCGCTCCACAATCCCCATACATAGTTTAACCACAATAATTTCATTCCTTCCTCTGTGAAAATGAAATCACACCCCTTCCTAAAAGGCTTTGAAAGGATACGTGTGATAACTATATGAAAAAACATCGACTGCCAGCAATAACCACTCTCATTTGTTAAGTATGTACTATGTCTACCTATGTTACATGTTTCATTTAATTCCCATGACTCTCCTGTAATCAGTTTTACCTTTCACTCTCCACAGTTGAGGAAAACAAGGCCTCAGTGGTTACAGTGACTTGCCTAAAGCCACACAGTTAAATGACATGCTGTAACAGCAGAGCTTGCATTGGAACCTAGTTCCAAATTACAACAAAGACATCGTCTTCACTCCAGTTTTCTTTGTATTTTCTTGCATGTCTACCATTTAATACTATGTTATAACATAAGATACTGAATAAAAACTGAATGAATACTTGTGTATTTTGCACATAACATGAGCAATGCATTTTTAAGACCTACTTATTTCAAGTAATAATTCTGCCCCTCCTTGATAGTATATTTGTCCCATCCCTGATACCATCTTCTGTGTTCCACAGATGTGCAGTCCTGCTTGTGCTTGCTCAAGCAAACAGACTCATCTGCTCTCAGCCTCTCTTTCCCCAGACCTGCCTCAGGTGATTCAGTGACTAAAGTCAACATGGAAAGGAAGCAGTGCCCTTTTAATAGAGCCGCAACATAAAGAAGACACTCTAACCAGTTCCAGCAACTGCAAATGATTTACTGGGAGAGCCCCACCACATTAGGTCCAGCAGCTTCCCATTTGCCCCTTCCCTCTCCCGCCCCTCCCACATCTCCACCCTCCTTCAGTCTGCTCTTCCCAGGCACCTCCCTCTTTTTTAATGGTGACTGCACCTCTTCAACTAACAGCTCACACACCACACCCTGTCTACTGTACTAGCTCTAGCTCAAGCAGGTTCCCTCAGCACTAATCAGACCTCAGTCCACTAGCTTTTAGCTTAATGAAGCCTCTCATTAATGTGTCCTCTCTCACTCCTCCACATACGGTTCCCACCTACATTCCTCAGTCCATCTGCCTGCGTTTTGCTTTTCTTGTTATGGATTCTTAACAAATTATTTCAAACCATTAAGCAAACCAGATTAACACAATGAATGTCCTGGAAGCCTCTCCCCAAAGACAGGTCATCTTATATGAATGAACTTCTAGACTTCTATGAGTCAGGTCAGCTCCCTGGGACATTAGGCAACGCCTCATGTAAATGCTGAATGGTGTCCATTCTATTGCAGACAATCACCTACTAGTAAGAATTAGGAAGGTGTTTATTTCCTTACAGTAATTAGAATTAAAATTTCCACTCATTTCAGAACTCACTGTGTGGCAGTTGCCTTCCATGTATATTCAATTCTCATAATAATCCGATTTAAGTAGATATTTTTACCTCATATATAGAAGTGAAAACAAAGGCAGAAAAAAATTAAAACACTGTTGTCAAATGAAATCGTGTATCAGAAACAGATGCAAACATAGGCTTTTTAAATGTAAGATCTGCCTACACTTCCAGATACCTCCAACATCTGTTCTTCTGCAATAGTAACTGTTGCTATTACTTCCATCCTATTACCAAGACTGAAAATCATATAGCCATTAGTGCTATCTCCTTATTTATCAATCTCTTCCTTGTTAGAATCCTGTAGGTCATATGTACCTAACAGTTTCTCAGTCTCTGTTCCTTTTCCACTACAACCAGCCTAACTCAGGTCTTTGCTGGAAATAGTAAGGAGAACGTTTGATCTAAAAAATAGCAATTTTGCCTTGAACATAGAGTGCTCACCTAATTTGAACTTCCAGCACTACTGGTATGACCTGGTACACCTACCAAAATGAATTAAGCAAAAAATTTTTGTCTTAATTATCCAAATATTACCTCATTTAAATTTGTATTACTTTTTAATATTATATTCCAGAAAATTTTAAAAAGACCATGTTGCACTGCAATTAACCAGAAACTCCTTGATACATTTATAATCCCTTTTATAGTACATATCTATGACTTCCTTTACTTTAAATTCCCCCCCCCAAAAAAAAAACTTACATGTGACATTAATATATTATGCATTGGGAAAGAAAGCATCCCAGACTCAGGCCCAGTGGTTAGCCTCCTCCACACTTTAAATTGAGCATTTGTATTAATATCTCTAGTAATATGAATATGAGCTAGTGACTATAATTATTTCAAGAATATTATCAGAATATTCTGACCAATTAAACACTTGTTGAAAAATAGTTTCCACAGTACTAAAGCTTACTTCATTTCATTCATTCTTTCTCTGTGTGTGTACATTATTCAAATAATTGAGGAAGTATTTTAAAAGATTTTTAGAAATGTGAATAAAGTTAATTATAGTGATAAGTGACCATCATTACTCCTTTGGAAAGCAAGACAGCATAAATTGAATAGTTACACCATGTAATTATGCAAATTATTTAGCAGGGGGGTAGTTACTTAGAACATCTCATGTCTCCAAAATACCTTGTACTTCTTTATACACCCACAAGCATTCTTTAGTCAGTGAACAATCTGATGCTTGTATGATGATGGGGAGAGAGTGACAATGACTATTTGTAAGGAAGAAAGAAGATTTGTCAAAATATTAATCTGTTAAGATATAATTATCTATCTGATTATTAAATGTCATTATATAGGTATAGTTGAATCTGGAAAGGTCACAGAACAAAAGAGAAGCTCATTCAACTTGTAGTTTTGTGTTGTCTGTAAGGAAGGAGTGTTTGAGGAAGCACTGTCTTGGGATTTCACTCTAGAATCAGTCAGGCATTTGTAAGAGTAAGAATATACTGTAAACTCTCCATGAATTACAGTTCAGAAATCCCTTTCTAGAAACATCTACAGAGGGCAAAAAAATGAAGGGGAACATAAACCAATGGGACTACATCAAACTAAAAAGCTTCTGTACAGCAAAAGAGACAACAGAAAAAACAAAAGATGCCCAACCGAATGGGAAAAAACTTTTGCCCTTCACATGAGTGACAAGGGTTTAATAATGAAGATTCACAAGGAACTCACACAACTAAACAAAAGCAAAACAAAAAGCCCAATCAAAAAATGGGGAGAAGAATTAAAAAGACACTTCTCCAAAGAGGAAATACAAATGGCCAACAGGCACATGAAAAATTTGCTCAAGGTCGCTAGTAATAAGGGAAATGCAAATCAAAACCACAATGAGATACCACCTTACACCAGTAAGAATGGCCCACATCCAAAGAACGGGCAACAAGAATTGCTGGTGAGGATGTGGAGAGAAAGGAACACTACTACAATGGTGGGAATATAAACTAGTCCAACCACTATGGAAAGCTGTGTGGAGGACCCTCAAGTTAATGAAAATGGAACTACCATTTGACCCAGCAATTGCTCTCTTGGGAATCTACCCAAAAGAGACCTCAATGTGGGTACAAAGGGACACCTGTGCTTGGATGTTTACTGCAGCACAGTTTATAATTGCAAGGTCATGGAAGCAACCTAAATGCCCCAAAACAGATGACTGGATGAAAAAGATGTGGTACATATACACAATGGAATATTACTCTTCAATTAAAAATGACAAATTTGACGATTTTATGACAACATGGATGTAGTTAGAAGAAATCATACTAGTAGAAACAAGTCATAAAGAAAAAGACAAAACAAATGATTTCACTAATATATGGGATATAGTGAAAAAAGAAACAAAAGACTTGAGGAAAAGTCAACACAAGCTAAGTACCAAACTGAAGCGCACAACTTTGAGCAGGAGGGAAAGGCGGGG